>CM021102.1:55965451-56258583 GCA_007115665.2 Sequoiadendron giganteum
CCCTCTTCCTCTCTCAAGTATCTCTCTCTCACTCACTCACTCCCTCTATCTCTCTCCCCTCTACCCTTAACCCTAAACCCTAAACCCTTAACCCTTAAACCCTCTACCCTCTACCCTTTATCTTTCTCCCACTCCCTCCCTCTCTCTCTCTCTCAATACTCTACCTCCTACCACCTCTCCCCCTCTCCCTTTCTTATATCTCTCTCACACACTCACTCACTCCCTCTATCTCCTTCCCCTCTACCCTTAACCCTAAACCCTTAACCCTTAAACCCTAAACCATTAAACCCTCTACTGTCTACCCTTAACCCTCCCTCCCTCTGTCTCTCTCCCACTCCCTCCCTCTCTCTCTCTTTCAATTCTCTCCATCCTACCCCCTCTCCCTCTCTCAGGCCTCTCTCTCACTCACTCAATCCATCTATCTCTCTCCCATCTCCCTTAAACCCTATACCCTCAACCCAATACCCTAAACCATCAACCCTATAGGTCCTCAACCCTATACCCTCAATTCTCAACCATCTATCCTATACATTGGATCCTCAACCCTCATATATATTTTTCCCTCCCTCCTCTTCTCTCCTTATCTCTATCTCACTTCTCCCTCCATCTCTCCCTCCATCCATCCCACCTTCTCTTCCCTAATCCCTAAACCCTCTACCCTCAACCCTTAAAACCTTAAACACTCAACCCTATACCCTAAACCCTCAACCCTCAACCCTTAAACCCTCTACCCTCTACCCTCTACCCTCAACCCAATACCCTCAACCCTAATCCCTCAACCCTTAAACCCTTAAACTCAATTAAACTATCTACCCTAATACCTCAACCCTCTACCTTCAATCCTAAACCCTTAACCCTAAAACCTCAACCCCTATACCTTGTACCCTTTATGTTGGACCCTAAACCCTAATCCATCAACCCTATACCCTCAATCCTCAACCCTCTACCCTCAACCCTTAAACCCTCTACCATCTACCCTATGCATTAAACCCTTAACCCTCAATTCTCAACCCTCAACCCTCAACCCTCAATCCCTTAATCCTCAACCCTTAAACCCTAAACCCTCAACCCTTATACCCTCTACCTTATACATTAGACCCTCAACCCTAATCCTTCAACCATATACCCTTAAACCTATACCCTAAACCCTCTACCCTCTACCCTCTACCCTCTACCCTCTACCCTCTACCCTCTACCTTATACCCTCTACCCTATACCCTATACCCTTAACCCAATAGCCTAAACCATCAATCCTGTACCCTCAATTTTCAACCCTCTATCCTATACATTGGATCCTCAACCCTAATATATCTATATCCCTCTCTCCTCTTCTCTCCTTCTCTCTATCTCACTTCTCCCTCCATCTCTCCCTCCACATCTCCCTCCATCCTTCCCTTCCTCTCTACCATAATCCCTCAACCCTATACCCTCAACCCTTAAACACTCAACCCTCACCTTGATACCCTCTACCCTAAACCCAATACCCTCTACCATCAACCCTTAAACCCAAGTAAACTCTCTACCCTAATCCCTCAACCCTCAACCCTCAATACCTCAACCCTTAAACCCTCAACCCTCAACCCTCAACCCTATACATTAAACCCTCAACCCTCAATTCTCAACCCTTGACCCTTAATCCCTCAACCATAGGTAGGTAGGGAAACATATGTGAGATACATAGTGATGAAGGGAGAGGTGGGTAAATAAAGGGATAGGGGAGATAAATATAGGTAGAGAGGGAAGGAGATGTAGAGAGAGGAGAGATAGAGAGTAGAGAAGGGAGGGAGGGATAGGTAGGGAGGAGATAGAGGTGTGTGAGAGAGAGAGAGAGAGGGAGGGAGGATGAGAGGAGGAGGTGGGAGGGAGCGAGAGATGTAGAGAGAGAGAGATGTAGGGAGGAGACACGGTTGAGATACAGAGTGATGGAGGGAGAGGTGGGTAAAGAGAGGGAGAGGGGAGATAAAGATAAATAGAGATGGAAGGAGATGTAGAGAGAGATGATAGATAGAGAGAAGTAGAGAGTGGAGGGATGGTGGGAGAGGAAAGGAGGAGATAGAGGTGAGTGTGTGTGAGAGGGAGAGAGGAAGGGGAGAGAGAGAAATATATTAGAGAGGGAAGGGGGGAGAGATAGAGAGTAGAGAGGGAAGGAGAGAGTAAGAGAGAAAGAGGGGTGAGGGAGAGAGTGGTAGGTAGTGGAAGGAGAGGTAGGTAGAGAGGGATGGATAGGAGGGAGAGAGGGAAGGAGGGAGAATGAGATGGAGAGAGTGGTGAGATAGAGAGTAGAGAGGTAAGGAGAGAATGAGAAATAGAGATAAAGAGAGAGAGGGAGGTTGGAGGGAGGGAGAGGTAGAAAGGGATAAGTGAGACATAGAGAGGGAATGAGGGAAAGTGGGATAGAGAGAATGGTGATTTAGAGAGGAGGGAGTGAGAGGGAAGGAAGTAAAGTGGGAGAGAGGGAATGGTGATTTAGAGAGGAGGGGGTGATAGGTAGGGAAAAATATAATGGTGAGATAGAGAGAAGAGAGTGAGAGAGAAAGAGAGGGATGGAGAGATAGAGAGAGAGGTAGGTACAGGAAGGGAGAGGAGAGATAGAGAGTAGAGAGGGAAAAAGGTAGGGAAGGAGGCATAAGTGAGATAAAGAGGGATGGAGAGAGAGAGTGATGGAGGGAGAGGTATGTATAGAGAGGGAAAGAGAGAGGAGAGATAAAGAGTAGAGAGGGGAGGGAGGGAGAGGTAGGGAGATAGAGGTGTGTGTGTGAGTGAGAGAGAGAGAATGGTGAGATAGAGAAAAATATCAATTGAGAGAGTAAGAGGGGGAGGGATGGAGAGACAATAGTGAGAGAGATTGGGAGGAGAGACAAAAAGAAGGGGAGGGAGGGTGAGGTCGAGAGAGGGAGGGAGAGGAGAGATAGAGAGAAGTAGAGAGGGGAGGAGGGAGGGGAGGAGTGTTAGCGAGGGAGATAGAGTGGTGAGATAGAGAGGGGAGAGTGAGAGGGAGGGAGAGAGAATTATGAGATAGAGAGGAGAGAGTTAGAGAGAAAGAGGGGGAAGAGAGGGATAAAGAGTGAGAGAGAGATGTAGGTAGAGGGAGGGAGAGGAGAGATAGAGAGTAGAGAGGGAAAGAGGTAGGGAGGGAGACATAAGTGAGATACGAAGTGATGGAGGGAGAGGTAGGTAAAGAGAGAGAGAGGGGAGAGAGAGAGAGGAAGGGAGAGAGAGAGAGGGAGTGGAGAGATAGAGAGTAGAGAGAAGGAGAGAGAAAGATGATACAACTTGTTGAATACTAAAATTTGATCTCCTAATTACTAAAATTTGAATTGTTGATTACTGAAATTTGACCAAGTCTAAATTTTTTAAGATCTTCCAAAAACTAGAATTTGCATTATAATTCCTAGAGATCTGAAACCACTCTCAAACATCCTGCCTATATACATGTAATATAACTTAAATTATGAGAAAGTAAATGTCCATATGTAAATGTCAACTTATACTTAAATGTTTATTTCATGTATATAGTTTCCCTGGAAGAGAAAGTGAAAATAAAAGAGTTTAGAAAAATGCATTCCAAAAAGAATGAGAACTCACAGTTGTTCACTCATTGCAAAATTCAAGCCATTTGGCGCATGCCAAATTTGGTGCTCTCCAAATTTGGCGAGTGCAATATGACCTATTACGGGTTTTTTTTGCAATTTGACACCGAAATTGTGTCATAGATTGGTGCACTTACCCAAAAGTAGATTAATTTTGTATTTACTAGATCCTTTCTTAATCGTTCTCACAAAATGGGCTTCCTTTGCTTTAGATTCATTGTTGAAGCTATAGCTTGATCAAATTCTTTATTCTTCATCTTCTTTGAAGCTTTTAAAGGTGCTTCTTGCTTTGGTGGCTTCTCTTTTTCGATCCTTATTTCATATATTGTGAGGATCCCATGTAGCTCATCCATTGTTAATTTATCTAGGTCTTTCATTTCTTCAATGGCTGAAGCTTTTGCATGAAATCTTAAGGGGAGAGACCTTAGCATATTTTGCACAATCATTGAATCTTCAATTTTTTCACCAAGTCCTCTAATGGTGTAGACAATTTCATCCACACAAAGGAGATAGGCTGTAATATTTTCTTTGTCTTTCATTTTTAAGCTCTTGAATTGTCTTCTATGGGTTTTTTGGAGCTTAGTCTTTTTAACTTTGTCATCACCTTCATAGATGTTTTGAATTTTGTCCCAGATTTCTTTTGTTGATTCACAATGCATCATCTTGATAAATTATGATTCTGATAGACCACACAAGATGGTTTTCATGACTTTTGCATTATTTTCACTGGCCTATTTTCCAGCCTAATCTGTTGGTAGAGTTGTTGGAGATATATAACTACTCACTACTGACTACCAAATATCAAATCCAAGAGAAACTAGATAACTTCACATACTTATGCTCCAAAATTAATAGTTTGTTCCATCAAACAATGGAGCTCTACTTTAGGAGAGACCTTCTTGACATTTCATTTGTGCTCCAAGGATCTACCTTCTAGTGGTTAGACTATTTCTGAAGGAACCTACTTTGATACCAATTGATGAGAAAACACTTACACTGAGAGAGAGGGTGAATCAATATAAGACACTATATTACTTATTAAAATTCAAAAACCACAATAAAGCAATCACATAAGATCTAAAAACTAGGAAATACAAGATTTACGTGGAAACACTTTTGGGAGAAAACCACAAAGAAAGACTGCTTGGATCTACTATCCAAATTTAGCCACAAAATAAAATTATCTTACAAATATTTGTAGGCACCAACCCACTGGAGACACCAATCCCCACTACTAAGCACCAACTTAGCAAGAGACACCAATCTCTTCTATATGGAGGCACCAACCTCCAAATGAACAAAGTGTTTTCCTTCTTGAAATTTACTACTTAAATGGATGATGATCATTTGAATTTCCTTCATAAAATTTCCTTGCAACTTCTTCACATATGATCTCTTCTTTAAAAAATATGCTTAAATAGGAATGATATTACATTTATTGGTTTCTTTATTTTTCCCCCACTCTTCTTCTTTTTATACCCCCCTTATGCCTCTTCACCTAAGAGAGGCAATCCTTCAAAAGGAGTCGATCACATTTGAGAATAATAAATTTATTTTAATTCTCCCAAGAGGGGGAAACTACACCAATGAGATCAACCTATTTAAAACAATAATAATTTTAATTTATTTTGAACAACTTGAGAAGTGGGCACCAAAATTAGATGAGGATTGATCAACAATCATAGGCACCAAAAATAGAATTAAGCCGTCATGGAGGTTGCCCAACATTTGCACATAACTTAAATTATATTCAAGGAAAAATATCTAATGGGATGGTCAACCAATCAATTCTCGTTCATCTTCAATAATATATCTCCTTTGACATCAATAACAATATTTTCAACACCTCTTTGTAAACTAAAAGTAAATTCACAAAGACTAAACCTTTATTAGCTTTGTAAATTCACTAGGTTGTCCATCAACACTAGAGGATTTCCCATTCTTAAATTTTGAATAGCCAACAAGATTTCATCTTTATAATTGGTTGTAAGGAGATCATTATAAATTAAAATTGAACGATTTTTTGATATCATTATCATTGTATTGAATATTGTCATCAATAATAGGACCAATAGTCTCTTTATAATCCCTTTTTAGCACATTAAAAAAATATTTTGAACCTCTATCACCATCATCTAGTCAATTAATCTTTGCTTTGATCCTTGTTTCTTGAGCTTTCTTATTTTGCAAACATCTTAAGTTAGGTATTACTTCCTAAAATCAACAATTAGAGTAGCATTGTAAGGATCTAGTTGAAGTTAAGATTTATGCTGGAGCATCCAGGCACTTTGGCTATCTGGTTATCTTTTTTATTTTCAATTTTGTTTTAGTGTTTATCAATTTTTTGTGATGTTCAAAAAGACTTGATGCTCTTATTTTTGTCTGCCTAACATTTCCATATTGGAAGCATTGTAATTGTATGAGTTCTCAAGGCAGAGAAAAGTTAATATTTTTGATTATTTAAATTACAATTTAAAAATCGAAGGAAATTCATTAAAAGTGCAGCCCCAAATTGGGTGATTAAAATCAGTCAAAATATAGTTCCCAA
The DNA here is from genome assembly GCA_007115665.2 of Sequoiadendron giganteum. Classification (NCBI taxonomy): domain Eukaryota; kingdom Viridiplantae; phylum Streptophyta; class Pinopsida; order Cupressales; family Cupressaceae; genus Sequoiadendron; species Sequoiadendron giganteum. Next base: position 55,971,590 of record CM021102.1, read on the forward strand.
GCAGATTTGGAACGCCATCTATAGAACAAAAAAGACAAGAAATTAAAAAAATCTAGAGGAGTGCGTGGAAAATGAAAAGGATTTCAATCTGTAAATTGAATTGACATAAATTCATGATGTTTCTCATTTGATTTTTGTGTAATTTAAGTTTGGAAGAAACTCTTGTTTATTGAAATTAAATTGTTGCAACTAAACTCAATCTGGTAAGATTCAGTTGATTGGTCTGCATTATTTGGTATTAGAGCAGGTTTGAGTGCTAAGGAAAAGATCTAAAAAAATTCTAAAGAAGAAGCCTATATGGATTACAGAGGAAGAGGTTAGAGAGGAAGAGGACCTAGGGGTGGAGAGCCCAATTTGGTAGAGGAAATTTGAGGTCTCACTACACAGATGGAAGCCATGCAAATGGCTTAGAGGATAGGAGTCCATACAGTGGACATAAGTGATGATGATGAAGAGAAGATCATTGAAGGTGGAGAGGAAGTGAACCAGCTGGTTCTAGAACCAGGAGAAGAACGATTTATCAAAGCCATTACGAAAATAAATTTGAGGCCATGATTTGAACCTCCAAGTTTCAAAGGCGGATTAAATGGAGAGGAGTTGCTAGATTGGATTGCTGAGATAGACAAATATTTCAAATATGACAATACTAAAGAAGATTAGAAAGTAAAATATGCTCGCACAAAGTTGAAGGGGCATGTATCCCTATGGTGGGATCACCTACAAGCAGATAGATAGCTAAAAGGAAAAGATAAAAAAGAAATTATGGGATCGAATGTTGACAAAAATAAAGTCCAAATTTCTACTAGCAAATTACCAAATAAATTTGTTTAGGAAACTTCAAAACTTGAAGCAAAAAGAGAGTATTGTCGAGGAGTATATTGAAGAGTTTTATCGAGTAAGTATAAGAGTCGGTCATGAAGAAGATGATATGGAAAAAGTTTCAAGATATTTGAATGGTTTGCACATATCCATCCAAATTAAATCAATTTGGTTAATATGCATAACGTGGGGGAGGCATATCAATATGTTTTGAAAGTGCAAGAAAAACTCAATAGGAAGCAACAAAATAACTCTTGAGGTAGAGGCATATTTTCGCGCGGGAGAGGACCACCGAATAGCAGAAGAGGCTTCCAAAACAAGCAAGAGGAAGCAAGCTCATCTAGTGCAAGTATGCAAGAAGGCAAGGGAAGAGGAGATTTACCTAGAGGAAGAGGAGACTACTCTTGTGGAAGAGGGTCATATGGAAGAGGTAGAGGAAGAGGTTTCAGCTTCACATGTTTTCAATGTGGAGAAGTAGGCCATCGGGCATTTGAATGTTTGCAAATCCAATAAGATGTTGGAAAGGGAAAAGAGTCCAGAGTGCATGTTACACAAGCTGAAAATGAGAAGGAGACCTCAACAAAACATGTAGCAGACCCTAAAGATGGAGAGTCATTGATGTTGTGGAGAATTTTGTTGAATCTAGGAAAAGGAAAACCGAAACCACTTCAGAGAAGAAATTTGTTTAGAACAAGGTGTTTAAGGTAAGTGGAAAATGTTACAAAGTTATTGTGGACAGTGGTAGCAATAATAATATAGTGTCTAAAGAAATGGTGAGCAAACTGAAATTGAAGAAAATCAAAAATCTCATCCCATATAAAGTTTCGTGGTTATAAAAAGAGCATCAATTATTGGTGAATGAGCAATTTATGGTTAATTTTCAAATTGGGAACTGCAAAGATGAAGGCATGTGTGATATAATGCTAATGGATGCTTGCCATATTCTTTTGGGAAGACCATGGCAATTTGATAGACAAGTTGTTCATGATGGGAAAATGAATACATACACAATTAAGAAAGGTGGAAAAGAGTATATATTGATCCCCTTGAAGAATAGAGAAGGAGAAGATGAAGAAAAACCAAAGGTATGCTTGGTTTCCAAAAAACAATTTTTGAAAGAATTCAAAAAGGAGAAAGCACGTTTTGCAATAATTCTCAAGTTTGCAGCAGTTGGGACAGTGAACAAGGAAATTGAAATAACCATGGAAGTTCAAGAAATTTTGAGAGACTATGTTGATATATTAATGAAGGAGTTACCTGATGGATTGCCACATATGAGGAGCATTGGTCATTGCATGGATTTGATTCTTGGAGCAAGTTTTCCAAACAAGGCACCATATAGAATGTCACCAAAAGAAAATGAAGAGATAAATAGGCAAGTGCAAGAGTTGCTGGATAAGGGGTTGATTAGAGAGACTTTGAGTCCGTGTGCAGTTCCTTCAGTGTTAGCACCAAAGAAATATGGGGATTGGCGAATGTGTACGAAATTGAGAACAATAAACAAGATAACCATCAAATATTAGTTCCCATTACCAAGAATGGATGATATGATGGATTGCTTGAGTGGAGCCAAATATTTCACAAAGATTGATTTGAAAAGTGGTTACCATCAAATAAGAATAAGAGAGGGAGATGAATGGAAGACTACTTTCAAAACCAAAGATGGACTGTATGAATGGTTGGTATTGCCATTTGGATTAACAAATGCTCCCAACGCTTTCATGAGATTGATGAATGAATTTTTGAAGCCATATCTTGGTAATTTTGTAATTGCATATTTAGATGATATTTTAATATTTAGTAAAACAAAAGAAGAGCACTTGCAACATGTTAGAGCTATTTTACAAAGGCTGAAAGAAGAAAATTTAATGGTGAATTTAAAAAAATGTAGTTTCATGAAAGAGGAATTGGTATATTTGGGTTTTGTAATTTCGAGCAGTGGTCTGAAAATAGATCTAGAAAAATTGAAAACAATTGTTGAGAGGCCTTTACCAAAGATTATTTTTGAAGCAAGAAGCTTCCATGGATTGGCAAGTTTTTATAGGAATTTTATCAGAAATTTCAATGGGATATATGCACCAATTATGGGAACAATGAAGGGTAATAGAAAAGAATTTGTTTGAATAGCTACAACAAAGAGGAATTTTAATATTTTGAAGGATAAAGTGATGGAGCAGCCCATGTTAGCACTTCCAGATTTTGGAAAAGTCTTCCAAGTTGATTGTGATGTAAGTAGGACAATGATAGGGGGAGTTCTAAGTCAAGAGGGCAAACCAATAGCTTACTTCAGCGAGAAGTTAAATGAGGCAAAAAGAAAATACTTCATGTATGATCAAGAATTTTATGCAATTGTATAGGCACTCAAAAATTGGAGACATTATTTGCTACCAAAGGAGTTTGTATTGTACACCAATCATCATACATTGCAATTCATTAATAACCAAGGTAAGTTGAGTCAAAAGCATGTTAATGGGTTGAATTTCTTCAAAGTTATTCATTTATTTTAAAACATAGAAGTGAGAAATCAAATAGAGTTGTTGATGCATTGAGTAGAAGGTGCTTGTTGTTGAATGGAATGAGAGTAAGTGTTGTTGGTTTTGATTCAATGAGAGAGTTGTATGAAGAAGATGTTGATTTTAAAGAAGCTTGGGTAGCATGTAAGAATCCAATGGGAGTGGATAGAACTCCATGGTTGGAGTATTTTATTCAAGAAAAACTGTTGTTTAAAGGGAAAAAACTGTGCATACCTCAAGGTTCTATGAGAGAAAATTTGTTGAGAGAGAAACATAGTGGAGTTTGGGTGGACATTTTGGAGTGGAAAAAACATTAGCATGGTTGAATGAAAGTTATTATTGACCCGGAATGAGTGAAGATGTAAAACGAATGGTGCAAAGTTGCAAAGTGTGTCAATATGCAAAAGGAGTGAAGCAAAATATGGGGTTATATCAGCCATTTCCAGTACCAGAGAGACCATGAGAATGCATTAGCATGGACTTTGTTTTGGGTTTTCCACGAACACAAAGAGGTAATGATTCAATTTTTTTTGTAGTGGATAGATTCTCAAAAATGACTCATTTTGTACCATGTAAAAAGTGTAGTGATGCTTCCCACATAGTTAATTTGTTTTTCAAAGAAATAGTTCGATTACAGGGATTTCCAAAAAGCATTATTTTAGATTGAGATACAAAATTTGTTGATCATTTTTGGCATACTTTGTGGAGGAGGATGGGAACACATTTGGGTTTTAGCTCAACCTACCATCCACAAACGGATGGCCAAACTGAAGTTGTAAATTGAAGATTGGGTAATTTGTTTTGAAGTGATTGGTTGGGGATAAACCAAGTCAGTGGAATTTGACATTGGCACAAACTGAATTTGCTTATAATAACTTAATTAATCGAAGTGCGGGAAAGAGTCCATTTCAAATTGTGTATGGGTATAGTCCAAGAGGTGTTGATGAATTGAGAGAGTGCATATTTGAGTAGGAAAAGTGTTGTAGCAGAGGATTTTGCTAAATACATACATGATTTTCATAAAGAGGTGAAAGAGAAGTTGGAGAAGAGTGCTAATAAATACAAAGAGTATGTTGATGTACATAGAAGAGTGCAAGAGTTTCAGATTGGTGAGCTAGTAATGGCACATTTGAGAAAGGAGAGGTTCTGTAGTGCCCCTCTGTGTTTCACTCTGTTTGTTCATTGTGATTTGGTTTGTCTCTTTTGTTGCGGTATTGTCCTTCGTTTCACTGAGTGATATGATACTACTTAATATGTTGTGAATTTGTTTGAAATTGGGTTAATTAGCACTTGATTAATTATTATGTTAAAATAAATTTATTAAAGTTAAAGTCATTTTGACAATTTCACATATGCTTTTATATGTTTATGGTTTTGGTAAAATAAAATATTATTAAAACTGTTATTAAGTTTAAACAAATTAGGATTATGTTTTAATAAAGAAATATAAAATAAAATAAAAATTGCAAGTGGGCAGTTATAGGTAATAAATAGAAAAAAAAATAATGGGAAAAAGGGGAGGTCAGTTACGATTCTAAATTTACGACTTGTCTGTTATTGAAGGGTACGCGGATTTATGAGGGTAACTGTTTGCTGGACTGTTACATGGATTTGTTCCTCTTTTCACTGTGGGGAATGGGGGTTATTGATTCGAATGGTGTAGAAAGGAAGTAGTGATAGGGGGAGAAGTTGGAACGGGAGTGGAAGTTGAGTTCGGTGTTCATCAACATTGCGTGGCACAAATCGTGCGTAATTGAGGCCCTTTCTTTTTCTCTTCTTCACAGTATGTTTAGTACCTCATGACTTTGAAAATGCAAAGTCCTCTATTTAGCTAATATTGTGAGCATTATGAAATTTTCCTTATCACACTATAAGTAAATTCTGATGGTCTAAGAGGAGATTTCCGTAGCTAGATTGAAGTATTTCTTTTGTGCCTAAATTTGATTGAAATAATTATGGATTGTCATCTTTGTCTCTTTATGTATGTCATTTTCTATTGTGCGTTTCCTTGCAAGCTTTTGAAGTATTGGACACACCCATTATTCGTACTTGTTTAGTCATTAGCAGAAGCTCCCTTCCTCTCTCTCTCCCCTGAGATTGTATTTATATGTGGAATTTTCTACTAAATGAATTCGTGCTTGTCTTTACTTTCGTATTTACATTTGTATGTTATTAAAATATTATAGTTATTGGTTGTACATCTGTCAATAGGAAAGGAAAAGTCTTTTTATAGTCTACGATATCAAACGGTTTGTTTTTGGATCTACAGATGGCTTACAGTATATGAGACTCCTCGTACTCCCAATATGAAGGAGGCACCTAATTCGTGCTCCACAATACAAGGTGTACATACCTTACCCCCTGAAGGATTTGAACTTGTGATCTCTCTTTCAAGAGTACAAGTTATCTACCATTAGACCAACTCAATTCGCTTAAAGTTCTAAGCCTCTTCATCAAATCCGTTTTGTGCATATCCTGTAAATAGAGCATCCCTTGAGAACACATTCCTTCAAGGATTTTTGTTAGGAAGTCTATGTGTTTTGTCTATGCTTGACATTTTGGATATTCTGCCATAATGGAATTCCTAAGAGATGACTTTTATGTTAACCGTTCGCATGCCTTACTCGCTTCAACATTTTGCATACATGTCTATCTGAACAGTTGCAACCACGTCCACAATCATTGCAATCCCTGAGATAACATCTTCTTCCTCTGACGAATACTTTCCTTTGAAGTTGCTGAGGGCTTATCAACAAATCCAGTTGTGTATTTCTGCAATCAACACGTTCCATGTGATGGCATTCTGTCATACAGTCGCAAGCCTTGTCTATGCACCCTAAATGACATGCATGCTTGCGGAGTACCTCCATCGGTAATGTTTTTAAAGTGCTTTCCCCATTTCTGATATACCTTGGTGGATGTCCATACCTGGGACCGAAACTCCTGTATCGACATTTATAATTGTTATCCTTCAAATGTAACCCATTTTGCTTGCTTGATATCGATGTGTGGGCATCAAACACATGTCAACACTTCGAAACTTTTGCATGATGCAATCTTATGGTGTTCGTTCATAAACCGGATAGGTCTTATTGTTTTTCCCACGCCATGACTGTAGATAAGCTTGCCTAGAATTCTCAATCTTGGAAATGAATTTAGATGCAGCGTGGAAATCAGAACATACTCAGAGGTTCTTAACAATTCTAATAGTTGTGCCAGGGGCCATGTTTAACAAACCAAATGCTATTGCTAACTTTTCTCTATGGTGGCAGACAAATGATTCCTTTTTCTTCTTTTCCACAACTTTAAGTAAAAGTCTTGAATCTGGAAATACCCTGTTGCCTCCATTTGCCAAGCTAATTTCTCCGTCTCTGATTAGATCTACTGTGTTTGTGGATGTGATTTGTCTCCTACACAAAAGCATGTACCATTTTAAGGCCTTCATCCAACTGCATCAGGGTATCTTTTTAATTCCTCTATCTTTCATTAATCTCCTTACTATATGAATCTCACCACACCTGCTCGCTTCTGCACATAAGTTTTAGAGAAGAACATAAGTGGCGGCATCTTTAGGATCCATCTAAAAAGTAGTGTTGCTGGAAATACTTAGCCTATATTCATATATGATCCACATGTTCATGAAACCGCTCTCCTCGAAGCATTTTTCCTTACGAAATAAACATGGATTAGATCAGTTGAGCCTTGATTTATTAAGTGTAAACATAATTTTATGATTTGAGTCATTCGGAAGTAAATAGATATCACTCTCTCAATCTTATAAAAGATCGAGAGTGATGGGTGTGTTATTAACATGTAAACTTTGTCAATTCAGTTGTGAAAATTCTGTGATGATCTTCTGAACTTGAATATGATAGTGGAGTGTGCATTATCAAATTACGACAGTAGCCTCTGTGAATATATATATATAGAAGACATACAACTTTATACAGTGATATATGAGCTGTTAATAATACTTGATTATGGAAGGGACATGTAAAATTATGAATTCATGACCACTCTGGTGAAGATTGAATTACCAGTATATTTGACTATACTAAGAAAATTAATCGAGTTATACATAAAATAATAGTACTATGATTTTATTAAAGAATATAATAAGATGATCATATTTTATCATATCATGTAGTCTCTTTTGAAGTGATCAGTCTTCTTTTGACAATGAGCTAGAATGAAGTATAAGTTGAAATATAGAGGTTCTGCCCCCCTCCCCCCACAATGCTATAAAGCTAAAGCAAACATTAATTTATACTGAAAACATTCTTTATAATTTATAGTGATGAACCTTAAATTAATTATTAACAATGCTAATAGCCATGTTCATTCGATTGCTTATGGACCATGACACAAAATTGGACATTTGGATAGTCTCATAAGACTTCCCCAAGATATATTTTACCTATGACCTTCTTTCATTACTTGTTTGCTTAACTTGGATATATCGGCAAGTTCTCGTAATATATTAAATATTTAATTTATCTCTACATTCCTTATTGTTTTAAATTATGGTCTTTTCTTGATTTGGATTTGTGCATATTAGAACTAACCATTATCCTTGGGACATTAGAATTTAGATTAAATAATCATTTATGCCAATCTGTTCTAGGATTGTTTTTGTTAATTATTGACATTGAATTATAGTTAAGCATATTAATATACAATTACACCAAGTCTTGCTTAAGTAAAATTATCATTTTTATATATTAGGTGAGGAAAGATTATATTAAGGTTAGAGGTCAAATTTACTACCTTGTCAATAAGATGGTTGTTTCTTTATTCATTAGAGCAAGTATGGAGTTATCATATTCCTTTTAGCATGTAAATTATAAATCTTGGGAAGTGGGTTATCGGTGGTATTGTTATGGGTGAGCCTTGAGTTGGTTGATGTGATGTATGTATTGATTATATGAAATTGGGTAATCATGGTTATTGTTCTTTGTGAGATTAGTTGTGTTATGGTTAGTTAGACTTCTAGAGACTAAGGGAAAATTAATTTACTTGTAATTAGATAATTGAAAAGATTTATATAAATAAGTTGAATTAGATTATCTCTTTTGTTAGTTCTTTTGTTTGGCATTTGAAATAGATAAATAATCTTTTAATTTAAATTTAGTATTGGTGAAAGTAATTCAGATTGGGAATCAAGAGTTTTAGAATTATTGTAGGTGTTTATATTGCAAAGAATACTTTCGTCCTTGTATATTATTGTTTTCATTAGATAAATAAGTAAAGGAGTTCAATAGTGAAATTGATATATTTATAATTAGTTAAGTTATTTATGTCAAATTTTTCATCGTAGATAAAATTAGATAGTTCATATTGTTGAAAAGAATAATTTTGCCTAGATGATAAATGGATATTGTCAAATAAGTAAATTGAATCATTAAATAGGTTGAATTGATTATCTTTTATTCAGAAGATTAGAAATTTTATTTAAATAAATAAAATAAGTTATCTCTAGTTAGTGATGAATGTTGGCTTCTTTTATAAATTACTCAAGAGTTGAAGTGCAAATTCATTGAGAATAATTGTACAAATTATCATGGTGCAATGTATAGTTTGATTGATTGCTTGAATGGATTATTGTATTGGATATTGGGGTATTATTGGTATTGCTCAAAGTAGAGTCTTTTTTTTGTGCTTAATGGATTTGGAAGTCTTCCAGAGGCTTGGGAAAATTATGTTATTGATCAAATGTTTATATTGATCTTTGAATTGGCTGGTGTGATACTTGAGATGTGTTATTGGGGGTTTTAGCCATGCACTACTTAGTGTTTTAACGATGGTGTTTGAGAGTGAGATGGTCTATGCCTTGCTCAAGATATGTACTTTGTAGTTTCATTTCATGTGCAAGTTGGCCTTACCTTGTTGGTTTTATTGTGTAATGGGAGCGAGATGGTCCATGCCTTGCTTGAGATGCGTACTTTTGTGGTTTTGTTTATGTGTATTATGGCTTGCTTTGTTGATTGCATTGGGTCTCCTAGATGAACTAGTAGGGGGAGTGGCTCTCAATGGGGGTCGATGCACAAAGTGGCGTTAGGGTAACCCATGCGAGAGTTTCTTAACTCAGTGATAACTTAAAAAGAATTAAGGGGTTGGGTAATTTACACATTAATCAAGATAAGTGGATGCCTCTCCCATGATTTTAGTGCTCGTTTAGGCTAAAGATGGGTTAAGAAGGCCTGGTTGGAAAGACCAACTTCCTTGTCCTCACGAAAGGAAGATTGGTTTCGCATGTGTCACCCTATGGAGTCAACGCCTAGTGAGAGGCAGCCAGGACAACCATAGATGGGGGCTGACATCTAGACTGTCAGGACAACCCAAGGATGGGGGTTGACGACTAGGCTATCAAGATAACCCATGCCAGTACCTTGCGATGACACTCTTCCCTCTGCATACTATTATTCCTTATTTTTCTCTCTCCTTGGTTTGTGATGTCCTCTAGAAGCAATGCATGATCTTTCATGATGTATTTGTGGTAATGTCAGTTGTTCTCTGTTTAGCTTTGTTATATTAGTTGTGGTCATCCTGTTGTTGTTGTTGTGGGACTAGGTGTTATCTCCTAGCATGGGGGGTGGACCTTTGGGTTCCACATGGTTGGGTGGAATGTGCCTTGTACTCCATTGGGTTCCCTCACTACTTTTGGATATGAAGACTATTGCACTTGTTTCAGTTCGTGTGTACTATCTTTCATGTACTTAAATTGTACCATAAATCAATTGTATCATGTATTATACTTTTGATGTACTTTCCTCACACATTTATGAGGGGACATTGTAGTTCAATATGTAATGATGTAATTAAAGGTTGAAGTCTCTTATGTAATGGATAATGTAAAATACGCTATTACATAAGTTAGTTAGATGGAACTTCATATTGTTGATGAAATTTGTTTCATGTAATGATTTACAAATCTTGCTAGTTTAGTTAATGGGATTCTAGTAGTGTAGTCATGAACCTTAGAGGACTTAGGTTAGAATACGAGTTATTGTTTCATTTGTAATCTTTAATACGTTTACACTTCAAAAAAAAATTATACCATTTTTCTGTGTTGTTAGTGTGTTGTCCTATAGGGTCATGTGGCAGAGCATTACAGGTTCCCATAGGGAACATATAATAAATTAAAATGGAAGAAAATTGGCTCTTGCAAGGTGTTGTGGAAGTTTTCATCAAATGTATATGAGATTGGGCTTCTAGTTGGTGTTGATATCTCTCCAATATTTAATGTTGCAGATTTATATAAGTATCATGAAGGTGAATGAAGTGGACAATATGGTACATCTTCATATTTTATGGATGTGCAAGACTGTATGCATCAATTTCCAGAGAAGGAGTGTGAAAATATTGATCAAATCATTGATTCCCGGATTTCCAAATGCACAAGGAGGGAGTATTGGGAATATTTGGTACATTGGAAGAATCATGCAGCTAATGAAGCTTTATGGGTTAGCCCTTTAGAATTGGAGAAGTTTGGAATTTCAATTCTAGACTTGCCTAAATGTTCATGAGCTTTACGCTCATGGAAAAAATTTCCATACCCGATGTGTCTGATTTTGGAGCATCCAGACACTTTGGCTATCTGGTTATCTTTTTTATTTTCTATTTTTTTTAGTGTTTATCAATTTTGTTGTGATGTTTAAAAACACTTGATGCTCTTATTTTTGTTTGCCTAGCATTTCCATCTTGGAAGCATTATAATTGTATGAGTTCTCAAGGTAGAGAAAAGTTAATGTTTTTTATTATATTTAAATTACAATTTAAAAATTGAAGGAAACTCATTAAAAGTGCAGCACCGAATTGGAAGATTAAAATTAGTCAAAATATAGTTCACAGGCAGATTTGGAACACCATCTATAAAACAAAAAAGACAAGAAATTAAAAAATTTGTAGTGCATGGAAAATGAAAAACCCAAGGGAAGTTTTGTGCAGCAGCTGAGAGAGGGGGCATCCAAAGTAAGGAAATAAGGAAATTTTGCAATTTTGAAGACACAAAAAAAACAAGTGAATTGACCATGTTATAGGATACAAATCTGCCAATTAAAAACTGATAAAGTGGCGTGGTGTTTAGGGAATTCTAGAGTAAATTTGGAGGAAGACAGAATTTGGTAGGAACAGGGGAAAATCCATTGAAGTTGTTGATCATGTTGAACTATTTCAATCTATAAATTAAATTGACATAAATTCATGGTGTTTCTCATTTGATTTTGTGCAATTGAAGTTTGGAAGAAACTCTTGTTTATATTTAAAACAAATTGTTGCAACTAAACTCAATCTGGTAAGATTCAATTGGCTAGTCTGCATTATTATCCCAATGGTATATATTGGATTTAATAGGAAAATATTCTTTGTTAATTTTCCTTAGGGTTTTAATCCCCTCCATACAATATTTATTCTTTAGTAGGTCAATGTTAAGCTTGAATAAATTTTGTTTTCTAGCCTTATTAGCATTCCTTGTACCTTTAACCAAAATATTAGCCTCAATTGAGTGATGGTTAGGCATGGTACGAGGATTGACTTGAATGGTATTATTTTTATCATTTTCAAAACATAAATAATTTTCATGGGTATAAAATGTTATTTTTCCATCCTCTTGATTGTTGCACCACATGAACTAGATTTCTTTACTATTTTTCCTTTTATTTTCTATTGGATCAATTAGTTTCAACATATTTTTCCCTTAACCAAAGTTATTTCTCATTGCCCTTCCACATAAGAGGATTTCTCCCAAATTTATCATCATTGTATTCAATCATATTAAAATCTTCTTGAAAAATTCAAGCAACCTTTGGTAGAGATGAGAATCCATTTCCATATTCTATCCCTATAATCATGTATGACATAAATAGAACATATACCAAATTTAATTTTCTCTTTCATTGATAACCCAAATTCCTCTATTGCAAGGGTAACAACTAGAATTGACAACATACTTAAACCATCTTGTATTGATCTAAATAGCATTGCCTCCTTTACCCTTGGTATTATTAGAAGTATAGAATTCATAATCAATATAAACAAATTGCAAGACATTATCTAACTGAAACCCCATAGCTTTAGTTTCTTGCAAAATCAAGAAATCTAAGTCCTTATTGCTTTGATTAAGAGAAAAATAGGTTTTGAAGGGGCCCCAAAACCCTTAACAAGAAGGTTTTGAAGGGACCTAAAACCCTATCATAAAAAAGAACGCTACCTAAGATAAACCATGGCCAATCAACAACCAAACCACATCAGTCATCAAGAAAATAAACAAGAAACAACTAACTGTACAGACACAAAGGCATCAACCCCCAAACAAACCAACTCAAGAAAAACATAGTCCTGAACTAAGAGAGATCAAAAAGGGCCTTAAGCTTGATAACATTTACATTCTCTATCTTTTGATGTGGGTCTCAGACCCCATCACCATTCTTGACCTCCACCTCAACAAGAGGAAATATAATAGACTTGAAGAAAGGGAAACAAAAGCTCCCTAACAACAACTCCATCTCATTTGCTCAAAAATTCTCCACCTCAATAGGAGAATACACCACCTCCATAGGAAGAGAAAACAAAGACCTACCAGTCTCAACCTCCACCTCAATAGAAGAAAAGAGAATGAAACTGAAATAAGTAGAAGCTCCCTAGTAGCAACTCTGTCTTTTCCGCTTCGATATTCTCCACCTCTATAAGAAGAGTATAGAAAGATCCCAAAAAAAGAGCAACATAAGCCCTCTTAAAGAAGAAGAGAATATGGGAATAAAGATTCCCATCCATACCAATACAGATGGAGGCCTTGAGCTTCCACCTCGTTAGAAAAGCACTCACCCTCTGAATACCTAGAAAAAGAAAGGATGTGCACATGATAACATCCCACAACTTAATAGATCATCACACCACTAAGGCAACAAAGATGCCAAGACCATCATTCTTGTGACAAGCCATATCCATTGAGAACCAAAAGACCACGAACAACATAAAATCCATCACCCAAAACAACATAATCTTGTGTGCCCTGAAAATAGTGGATAGGAGAGCATGACCTCGTCTTCCACACCTCTTAACAAGATATCAACATCTGCACAATCGAGATGAACAACATCATCCCCAAAATAGCAAAACATGGGGGAAAGCCCCACACACACCAAGCAGGCTGATAGGTCCCTAACCACTAGGAGGGTTCAAAAATAAGAAGAGAGAATCCCCCTCACAAACAAAGAAAACCAAACAACTAGATGCAACAAGGCAACTTTGAACACAAGATTCTTGAGAAAATGGTTCTTAGGAATTGCAACACCAAAACCCATAACCCCTTCAGATAAGGAGCTAGCCACACACCAGTTTCCACCCAACACCAACAACCCAAAGGAGCTAAACAAATTCAAAGAGGGCCTCTGACATTTGCTAAGAGATGAACTAAAACCCCCAACCAAGTCAAACTTCAAGAAAATCCTCCAATTAGTGAGTAGGAAGAAACTACCACTATAGCATCGCCAAAACCCAATGCAAAGTGGCAGGAGCCCACAAAATTCCAACCACAGAGACTTCCTAAAGTGGCCCAAGACATAGTGTTTCGCTTGCAACACCAAAACACCAACTGCAACCTCAAAGTCATCATCTCCATCTTATGAATCTGCCTCTCCTTCACCCACTTTTCCAACAGAATTCAAACAGGAGCCACCCCGCTTGTTCCCACCCGCTACCATATTATGTAAGTCCTTATTGTTACATACATTCTTTACAATATATTTTCTATAAAAAAACTCAAGTCCCTAACATTCTAGCTTATACACTTAATCAACATGGATTAAGAGGAGGGATTGGAAGATCTCTAGTTTTTTAATAATCTAGGGTAGAAGGGCCCATAGTAGGGCGGGTCAACTTTGGAGGTCCAAGTGGAACAAAAAGATTTAAAAATTTTCCCACCACGTCACCCTACCACTTGTGCATTGAGTCATATATTTTTTTTAAAAAAAATGATCACCCCACCACCTGTCAAGCACCATTTACTTTGATGTGTCCAAAACGGGCCCATTTTTACCTCCACCAAAAAGTGGAGCCCATCTACCTCCCTAATCGTAAAAAACATATACGTACAGTGGATTGGACAACCACGTGTCCACGACAACCTCACCACCCTAAACAAACAATTTAGAGAATTAATCGCTCGTTGCCTCCTTCGTTACCTCCATTGACCAACTTGCCTTATGCGTCCCTTCGCATTTACTTAGACTGTTGGGTGCATAATTCGGAGATCAAGGTTCATTCAATGCTCCACATTCTCACATATCTCACTCACTCTCATTCCTTTTGTTTGCAAACATTCTTGAGTGTTCATTTGGTTTGGCATCGAAACTGGTTCGGCTCTCCACACTTCATTATTTTTCTCTTCACGCTTCTTCATTTGGATCTACTCTCTAGAGCTCCCTTTCTCTTTCAGGTGAGGTTTCTAACCTCACTCATCCTGTACCTATGTCTTCGAATACAACAGTATTTTGCCATGCACCATTTTTTTGTAGAAATTTTTGTTGTGAAATTGTCTTTTAGAAAGATTGCCTTAAATGAAATGTGGGGATGGTTTAACTAGTTTTCTTTTCGTCTACACTCGTCCATGCAATCCTAATCTTGGGTTATTCATTTCATAAAGTTTACTCTTCATTGTGTTTTTCGTATTTGCTTCCTTATACGAAATATGAAATAGGTTTGACTAGTTTAAATGGTATAAAGGGGTTAGACGTTTACTCTGCATTGTGATTTTCATATTAGACTTGTTTGATGAAATATGGAAAGGGTTTGAATAGTTTTCTGCCATGCACTTGTGTTTGTGTGTTCACCATTGTACAAACTTTAAATCTGCACTTTGCTTATTACATTTGTTTGTTACTCCAAAATACAGAAATAGTTACAAAATATTTGCTTGTTACTAGGAAATATTCATAGGGTTTTAACGTTTATCATTTCGAGGGTTTATGTCATGCACTTGCATTCATGTCTTTCTCATTGCACAAACTATAACTTTGCAATTTTTAATAATATTCTCATGTTATTCTGAAATATGAAAATGGTATGACTAGTTTTCATTTCGAAGATATTCTGGCATGTTTATGTATTACTATGTTATTACATGCAAAATAGTTCTATTTGCAAAATGATTTTTTCATTTGATTGTTACTACCAAACATGGAAAGGGTTTTACTGGGTTTTCTGCCATGCACTTGTATTCCTCTCTTTGATAATGCAAAAACTTTAACTCTAAAATTTTCCTTTAATATTTGTTTGTTATTCCCAAGTATGAAGATGGATTCACTTGTATTCATTTCAAAGTTTTTATGCATGCAATGTTATTTTTCTGTTCTTATATATGTGATTGTATGTATATATATATTTCCATACATATATACATATTTTGCATGGAAGAACATAATAATACATAAACATATTTCCATATATATATTTCTTTTCATTTCAAAGATATTCTGTCATGCAATTATATTATTCTATTCTTATATGTATTTATCTCTCTCTCTCTCTATATATATATATATTTTGCATGGAAGAACAAAATAATACATAGACATATTTCCATGCATATACATATACATATATATATGTATATATGTATATATATTAATATATATATATATATATGTAATTATTTATGTGATTGTTACTATGAAATTTGTTTTATATATCTATGTTCGGCTCTCCACGATTCATTGTTCAGCTCTACACTCAAGAAATCTCCCTTTGTCTTTCAGTTGAGTTTTTCTACCTCACTACACCTGTACCATTGTCTTTCATTTTAACAATGTTTAACCGATGTTTTTTCATGTCTCACTAAACAAATTTGCTCTAAGCCATTTCAATTCAAATAATAAATTGAAAAAACTATCAACATGCATACACTGAATAAAAAAAAATTGTTCATGCACATTAAAGACAATTGCATTACAAAGTGTTCATAAAAACCAAGCATTGAATTGCAAATTGTCAAGATGTATATTAAATAAAAGAAAACTGTATATATATGTATATATACATGTGTATATACACATGTATATGTATGTATATATATACAAGTGCATGGCAAAAACCCTGTAATTGTCTATATAATAAGGTTGTTGTTTTAGGGAAGTGTTGCCTGCAAGTATTAGAGACAAGTGTGGAGAAAGAGGGGTCTGATGTAGCAAAGCGCATATAGAGTTGTTACAGAAAACTAATGCACTAAGCCTGAATGAGCTGAACCAAACAAAAAGTAGGAATTCGGATCGGGTTTTACATTCAGGGTAAAAGAAATGATGATATTCATGCTTTTTGTTTGGGTTCCACTCATTCAATCTAGTGTATTGCACAAGAGGGAATGTGTTGGTGACCAAGCAATATATGTATATAATTACTACCTTTCCCCACCCTAAACAACCAATTTAGAGCAGTAATTGCTCACTGCCTCCTTTGTTACCTCCATTGGGAAACTTTCCTTACGCATCCCTCCACACTTACTCGGACTGTCAGGCGCATAATTCAGAGATCAAGGTTCATTCAATGCACCAAATTCTCTCATATCCTGCTCATTGTCATTCCTTTTGTTTGCAAATATTTTGGAGTGTTTGTTTGGTTACGCACCCATACATGTTTGGCTCTCCACAACTCATTGTCCGACTCTGGATGCTTTAGTGTTCGGCTCTGCACTCTCCAAAGCTCCCTTTCTCTTTCAGGTGATATTTTTTACCTCACTAGGCCTATACTAGTGCCTATTAAAACTAACACACACACACACACACACACACACACACACATATATACATATACATATATGAATACATACATATACATATATGAATACATACATACATACTTACATACATATATAATGTGTATGTATGATGCAGGAGCATCCGGTGGTGTAAGGGCAATCATGCATCACCCAAAAATATCTTTCCTTTCTTTTAGCTTTTTGTATATGTTTTTGCATTTCTAGATACCCTTTTCGTCGAATAAGAATTTCCAACTTTCAAAAGTGATTTTCTACTTTTTCTTGTCAAACTGCTATTTTTAGTGTGCGGGTATGAATTTGAAGGCGTGAGGAGGCAAAAATTTATGGGAAGCTTTAGGACAGAAAAATAAGCAATTTGGCAAAAGAATCAGGCCAAGATCATTCCCAGTTTGAAAGTTATTCAAGTTTCAATTTCTCAAAATTGCCCTGAAAAATCTTTTGAGTCCAGTTTGAGGCACTAAACTATCTTCTACGGGCCCAAAAATCATTGGAACTAGTGGATATTTTTTAAATGTGTTCTACACACTGAGACCTTTCCAACGGTTCAAACGGTTTGTCAAACGGAGTCCCGGATCAAAAGTTATGGCTTCTGAAAATTGGTCAATTTTTGGAAAATTGTCAATTTTTGAATTGGGACTCAATTCGTGAATTTCAAATTTTAATTTTTGGCGGCCAACCGCCAAAATTCAAAATTCAAATTGTAATTTTGGATCCAAGCCAAAAAAAAAGGCTATTTAGGACTAATTTTGGAAATTCTGGGGTATTGGGAAAAAGAGAGAATTGTATTGGGGAAAAGGGGATTTTGCTTTTTAGAAACATAAAAGTTGCATGTATTACAACGTGTGAGTATTTAATCCTCTGGAATGTAATTTCTCTGTAATGAGAACATAAAACCCATAAATAAACAATAATTTTGTTTTGCTTCAATTGTACGCTTTTCTGAATCTCGGGTTGTGACCCTCATCAAGTGGTATCAGAGCGGGTTGTTCCTAAGCGTGTGGACAGATCGTCGATCGTGAGGCAGTTCGCACCAGGACTTGTGGTTGTGGTTCGGGGTCAAGATGACTCCAAGAGTGATGTGTGGTAGGCATGGTGGTGCTATAAATGTTGGTGGGAGAAATGTTTTGGCAGATGAGGGTTTCAGAGCCCTCTAGAGACAGATTGATGTATTGCAGGAAGAGTTGAGAAGAGGGTTTAACCTGAGAAGATGGGAAGAGAGTGAGGATGAAGAAGAGGTTGAAGATCTAGCTGAGGATGAGATAGAAGAAGAAGAAGATTGACATCAAGATAGGCTATTAAGGGCTATTTCCAAGATAGCAAAGAGACCCAGAATCGAAGTTCCCAGTTATTCTATAAATTTGAACCCGAAAGAGTTAATCGATTGGATTAACGAGATGGAGGAATGTTTTAAGTATGAAGAGATAGAGGATCTGGATCGGGTCAAGTTTTCTAAAAAAAAATTGAAGGGCCACACCAATATCTGGTGGAAAGAGGTCCAACTGGAAAGAAATAGGAGAGGAAAAGGAAAGATCACAAGATGGGATCTCATGGTTGATAAACTAAAGAAGCAGTTCATTCCAAAGGACTACGAGTTGGATTTGTTGAAGAAGTTGCAAGTGTTGAAGCAAGGAAGCAAGTCCATGAAGGAGTATACATAAGATTTTCACAAAATGATGATTATCAGAACTAGCCATGCATAGGCCAACAAAGAGAAAGTAGCATGTTACCTTAATGGGTTAAGGCCAAGTATTCAGGAGGAGCTAAGCCTGGTCAGAATGACCACCATTGAGGATACACACCAGTTTGATTTGAAAGTTGAAGAGAAGTTGAACAAGAGGTTTGACGACAAGAAAAAAGGATGAGGAGGCCAAGGCAGAAGGGGTGGTGGAAGATCCTTTGGGAATCGAAATGATGCGGACTAGGTGGCTCCCAACTTCATCAAGAGGTTAAGATCCTTCACATGGTCATAAGTGGCATCTAACAAGATTAAGATGCTTACACAAATTCAAATTATTCCAAAAACCCACCTAAAGGCTTCTAGACCTCAAATCACAACACTTGGACTTATCTTTTGGTGAAGGTCTTACAATTACCACTCAAACATCAAATAAGCTTTAACACAGATCCCGAAAGATCACACCAAGTTTCTTTACACCATCATTCAGATTCAATAGATTGCTCTATCGAAAGGCTACTAAATTAGCCCAAATTAGCAAAGGAAGTCCTTCACCAACACCTTCCCTTCACTCAAACACATCAAACAATCTTTATTCATGTGTTAAAATATCAAAATATCCAATTTTTTTGCCACCCCAAGGTTTCCTTACCATTGATCTCACAAACCCTCATTCTCAAAGCAAATACCAAGGGTTTTATAGAAAATATTATCTCCAGGGTTCCTACAATGAATCGAATGCTTCAAACACCCCACATATGGCCTGCACATACTCAATAAACCTTTACTTGGACAAACCCCTCAACATTTCATCATAACCAACACCTTACAACTCGATTTTCACATAAAAACCACTTTGCCCAACCCTAGGGCATCACATCCAATCACACAAACGATCTACACAACTTGCCAAAACATGACAACATTAATCCCTATCAAACTATATGCCATTCCTCCAAGAAACATTTCATCACAATAGGAGGAATGGCCAATCATTTAAATGAACTTCAAACTTAGACCCTACTAGCTTACTCAGGCAATAACAGAGAAAAGAGGAGATCTTCCTCTAAAATTGAATCTAGACTCCCAAAATTGAAGGAAATGCAAGTTATGACATGTCCCCACAAATTACCACAAGTTTCAGATCATAAAGTGCATGTACGGGTCTGTGCACAGTAAGGAAAGAGTAAAAACACAAAAAATCTACTAAGAAATGATTGAAATTGTATTGGAACTCTTCTCAGAATGTTTGAATAACCTTTGTTCGAGCCTTCTTAGGCATTTATATATATATTAAAATAAAATATCAATGAAATAACTCCCTCAACTGTCTTTTAAAGTACCAAACTCTTCATATTCCCTTAATCTGCATTTTGACAACTCTTATTAACAACTTTTATTGCACTTTTTGCAATTTTCTAATTGACACTAAGACATAATTGATTCAAAAACCCCCCATTACATAGCATATGGTCCTTTGGAACTTATTTAACATAATTAAACATAAAACACCCCTAGACTCACCTATGAATCTTCATCAAATGATCAAATTTTGCAGATAAGGTGTAGGTGCTCTTGCACCACGAAATGAGGATCAGAAGAAAATTGAAGATGTGGGTTCTAGTCGAAGTCAGAAGAATGATAATTCCTACTGTCCTTGTGATCAAAAAAATGGTGAACAAAGAGGAAGAGGAAGACCTGGACATGGATCCGAGAGGGGTGGTTTCAGAGGAACCTATTTCCAATGTGGTGAAGAAGGGCATCAAGCCTATAAATTTCTGCAACAACAAGGAAGGACAAATAGAAGACCAGAAGGTCATGCAAGAGTTGCGCATGCAGATGAGGAAGCTCAGTCCGAGCATTCTGATGATGCTAAAAGGGGGGAAACCCTAGTTGTCAGGAGAACCCTGCTGAAGGAGGAGAAGGGACCAGACCAGAGGAAGAGACTATTCCGCACAATGTGCAAATGTGAGGATAAATGTTGTGATGTCATTATTGACAATGGAAACACTGATAATTTGGTGTTAGAGGAGATGGTCACAAAGTTAAAGCTGAAGAGGGAAAGGCATCCACGTTTGTATCGGATTGCTTGGTTACAGAAGGACCACAAAGTTCTGATCAATGAGCAATGCCTGGTGAAATTCAAGATTGGCAGTTACCATGATGAGGTCCTATGCGATATCATCCCCATGGATGCATGGCATATGTTATTGGGGAGGTTGTGGCAGTTTGATAGGCATGTTGTACATGATGGCCATGCTAACACTTATTCCCTGATGAAGGATGGAGTCTGCCATAAATTAAAAC
The DNA here is from genome assembly GCA_007115665.2 of Sequoiadendron giganteum. Classification (NCBI taxonomy): domain Eukaryota; kingdom Viridiplantae; phylum Streptophyta; class Pinopsida; order Cupressales; family Cupressaceae; genus Sequoiadendron; species Sequoiadendron giganteum. The sequence goes on from CM021102.1 coordinate 55,992,672, forward strand.
CACTAAAGGAGGTGGAAGAAAAGGTATGCAGTAGTGCTAGAATTTGTTTTGTTAATGGAATAAAAATTTTGGAAGGCATGAAACACAAACACATGTGTTATGCTTTAGTTCCTAGAATGGATAGAGAAGACAGTGAAGAGGTTCCAATAGAATTTTCAAGTTTGTTGAATGAGTTTTAGGAAATTATGTTTGATAATGTTCCTAAAGGTCTACCACCAGTAAGGAAGATCAGTCATCAGATTGACCTAATCCCTAGAGGTAGTTTGTCAAATAAGGAAGCTCATAGAATGACTCCTGTAGAGAACAAGGAGATGACTAAACAAGTCCAAGAGTTGTTAAGAAAAGGATTGATTCGAGAGAGCCTGAGTCCATGTGCAGTACCTATCATACTAGCACCAAAGAAGGATGGGGAATGGATGATGTGTACAAACTCTAGGGCCATAAGTAAGATAAAAATCAAGTAAAGATTTCCCCTACCAAGGATGGATGACCTTATGGACTGTTTGAGTAGAGCATAGTACTTCATGAAGATAGATCTAAAGAGCAGATATCATTAGATCTGGATTAGAGAGGGTGATGAATGGAAGACCACCTTCAAAACCAAAGAAGGCTTGTACGAGTGGTTATTCATGCCTTTTAGGCTAACCAATGCACTGAGCACATTCATGCGGCTCATGAATGAGGTACTAAAAGAATTTTTGGGAAAATTTGTTATTGTGTATTTAGATGATATTTTTATTTTCAATAAGTCACTAGATGAGCATTTAATGCATATTTGTAGAATCTTTGAGAAGTTAAGAGAGGAGAAATTGTTGATTAATTTGAAGAAGTGTAGTTTTGTGAAGAGGGAGTTAGTGTACTTGGGGTTTGTTGTCTCGACGAAAGGTCTCGAGATGGACCCAGAGAAGGTGAAGGCTATTCTAGAATGGCCTACCCCAAGAACTGCTATTGAGGTGAGATCTTTCCATGGTTTGGCCAGTTTTTATAGAAAGTTCATTAGAAACTTCAGTAGTATTTGTGCGACCCTAATTGAAACAATGAGAGGGGATAGAAAAAAGTTCAAGTGGAGCATTGGAGCAACAATTTTTTTGACAATTTGAAGAAGAAGGTGATAGAGAAACCTGTTTTAGCCCTTCCCGATTTCAATAAGGTGTTTCAGGTGTATTGTGATGCTAGTGGTAATGCCATTGGAGTTTTTTTGAGCCAAGAAGGTAAGCCCATTGCATATTTCAGTGAAAATTTAAATGATGCAAAGAAAAAGTATTTTGTGTATGATCAAGAATTATATGCAATAGTTCAGGCATTAAAGAAATGGAGGCATTATCTGTTGCCAAAGGAATTTGTTTTGTATACTGATCATCAAGCATTGTAGTACCTCAATTGCCAAGGAAAATTGAAACAGAGACATTTGAAATGGGTAGAATTTTTCCAGAGTTATACTTTTCCTTTGAAGCATAGGAGTGGGAGGTATAACAAAGTTGAAGATGCCTTGAGTAGGAGGTAGACATTGTTGACAAAAATGCAGATTGAGGAGGTTGGGTTCGGCTGACTCAAGACAAGACAAAAAGGATGGATTTTATAATCCAAGATGGCATGTTTTTTAGGGGAAGCCAATTGTGTATTCCGAGGAGTTCCATGAGAGAGAACCTAATCAAGGAGAAGCACAATGGAGGAATGGTAGGACATTTTGGTAGGGATAAGACCTATGCCATTATTAGTGAACATTATTATTGGCTTCAATTATCGTAGGATGTGAAGAGATTCATGCAAAGTTGTAGAGTATTCCAGATGGCTAAAGGAGTGAGCCAAAACACAGGGTTGTGTCAGCCATTACTTGTACCAGAGAGGACGTGGGAAGATATAAGTATGGACTTCGTTCTTGGTTTACCAAGGACACAGAGAGGAAATGACTCAGTATTTGTGGTGGTTGACAGGTTTTCAAAGAAGGCAAATTTCATCCCATGCCAGAAGACCCATGATGTTGTCCACATTGATAATTTGTTCTTCAAAGAGGTGGTAAGACTACATGGTCTACCAAAAATTATAGTTTCATATCGTGACACCAAATTTGTTGGGTATTTTTGGAGGACCTTGTGGAAGAAATTGAGGACAGAGTTGAAGTTCAGTTCTGCACACCATCCATAGATTGATGGGCAGACTGAGGTAGTGAATAGGAGTCTAGGTAACCTACTGAGATGCTTGGTGGGAGATAAACCCAAGGGATGGGACTTGATCTTACCCCAGGCAAAATTTGCTTACAACAATTCTATCAACCAGAGCACTGGAAGATCATTGTTCCAAATTGTGTATGGAGGCATTCCTAGAACTACTCCAGAATTGAGGAAGATAGACCAAGAGAAGAAAACAAGTGTTAAAGTCAAAGAGTTTATAGAGCACATCAAGAACCTACATGAAGAGGTAAGGGAGCACATTAACAAGATGAATATGTAGTATATAAGGCTAAGGTAGATCAGAAGAGGAGGTATAAGGAGTTCCAGATTGGTGATGAAGTTATGATCCACTTGAGGAAGGAACAGTTTTCAGTGGGAACCTACAACAAGTTGAAGATGTTGAAGTTTGGTCCTTGTAGGATTTTGAAGAAACATGATTTAGGGAACGCATATGAGGTGAGTTTTCTAGATGGAATCAATATTTCCCTTGTGTTCAACATTGTAGATTTGATAGAGTATCATGAAGGTGGCATAGACGATGGACCAACAATGGAACAGTGTGGTATTCCTACACCTAATTCAGAGATGGAGGAGATTGAAGCAATCTTGGATAGTCGTTTGGGAAGGAGTACCAGAAACAAGCAATATGAAGAATATCTGGTGAAGTGGAGAGGAAGGCCTATGGAAGATTCATCCTAGTTATCTAAGGCAGAGGTTGATCGTTTGGGTTTTCCTCAACCATCTGAGACGTGACGGGGTCACTTCTCAAATTACCCTAGGTGTCTGATGCAGGAGCATCCAGTGGTGTAAGGGAAATCCTGCATCACCCAAAAGTATCTTTCCTTTCTTGTAACTTTTTGTAGATGTTTTTGCATTTCTGGATACCTTTTTCGTCAAATAAGAATTTCCAACTTTCAAAACTGTTTTTCTATTTTTTCTTGTCAAACTGCTATTTTTAGCAGGTATGAATTTGAAGGCGTGAGGAGGTAGAAATTTATGGGAAGATTTAGGACAAGAAAACAAGCACTTTGGCGAAAGAATCAAGCCAAGATCATTCCCGGTTTGAAAGTTATTCAAGTTTCAGTTTCTCAAAATTGCCTTGAAAAATATTTTGAGTTTGATTTGAGGCACTAAACGGTCTCATACGAGCCCATAAATCATTGAAACTAGCAGAGCTGGTTTTTAGCGCATTCTACACTTTGAGACCTTTCCAAACAGTTCGTCAAGCGGAGTCTCGGATCAAAAGTTATGGCTTCCGAAAGTTGGTCAATTTTCGGAAAATTGCCAATTTTTGAATTGGGACTCAATTCCTAAATTTCAAATTTCAATTTTCGGTGCCCAATTGCCTAAATTCAAAATTCAAATTGTATTTTTGGCTCCAAGCCATAAAAAGGCTATTTAGGACTCATTTTGGAAATTCTGGAGTATTGGGAAAAAGAGAGAATTGTATTGGGGAAAAGGGGATTTTGCTTTTTAGAAACAGAAAAGTTGTATGTATTGCAGCTTGTGAGGATTTAATCCTCTGGAATGTAATTTCTCTGAAATGAGAACATATTTCCCATAAATAAACAATAATTATGTTTTGCTTCAATTGTGTGTTTTTCTGAATCTCACGTTGTGACCCTCATCAATGTATGTATGTATGTATGTATTGATATATATATATATATATAAATATACATACATATATATATATATATATATATATATATATATATATATATATATATATATATATATATACATGTTTTTATATATATACATACACACATACATGCCTGGGAATATATATCAATTGTATGCACTATCAATGTTTGTCACCCACCTCCCTTTAACTCAGTATTTGGGGTTTCAACTTGCACTATTTATGGATATCAATGCATTTTAGTCCCATAGATTGTGATTTTTACACCCTAAAATGTTGGTATATATGTATAACTCATGCACAGATGTTCAATTTGATTCTTCAATTGGATTGTTCGATTGCATTCTTCAATTTCATTGTTCAATTTGATTGTTCAATTGCATTGTTAAAATTTATTGTTCTATTGCATTATTCTATTGGATTGTTCTATTGAAATGATCAATTGGAATGTTCAATTTTATTGATCAATTGCATTGTTCAATTGGAATATTCAATTTTATTGATCAATTGCATTGTTCAATTGGAATGTTCAATTGGATTGTTCGATTTGATTGTTCAATTTCAATGTTCAATTGAATTGTTTATTTCGATTGTTCAATTTGAATGTCATATATACAATGTATATTCATTAGGAGTTATTTGTTTCATTCTTTTAGACGTGTTGGTATATTCAGCTAACACTTGTTGTAAATTTGTGTCTTGTTCAATCTTCTTCGATGGTGTGCGATTTCAATTCATTATTGGCTTGGTGATGGTGAATTGCATTTCAAAGGTAAACACTAACAGATACTATACTTTCTTATTTTAAGTTAAACACTTTCCTTACTACACTTTTTCTTATTAATGACCTTTTTCATATATGTTTGCACAATATGTATATATATATGTATGGAAATATATATATATAGACAATCACAAATATAAGAATAGAAAAATACCATTGCATGCATAATAAGTTTGAAATGAATACAAGTGAATCCATCTTCATATTTGGAAATAACAAACAAATATTAAAGGGAAATTGCAAAGTTAAAGTTTGTGCATTGTCAAAGAGAGGAATACAAGTGCATGGTAGAAAACCCTGTAATTGTGAACTAGTGAAACCCTTTCCATGTTTGGTAGTAACAATCAAATGATAAAAGCATTTCGCAGACAAAACTATTGTGCATGGAAGAACAAAATAATACATAAACATGCTCGAATATCTTCGAAATGAAAACCAGTCATACCATTTTCATATTTTGGAATAACATGAGAATATTATAAGAAAATTTTATAGTTTAAGTCTATGCAATGAGCAAGACACAAATGCAAGTACATGGAAGAAACCCTCGAAATGATAAACATTGAAACCCTATGAACATTCCCTAGTAACAGTTAACTATAACAAACAAAATGAAGTGTGATATATTGTATCCATTTTCGTATTTTGGAATAACAAACAAATGTAAAAAGATAATTACAAAGTTAAAGTTTGTGCAATGGCGAACACATGAATACAAGTGCATGGCTGAAAACCAGTCAAACCCTTTCCATATTTCGTCGAACAAGTCTAATAGTAATGAAAAACCATTTAAACCTGTCAAACCCATTTCATATTTCGTATAAGGAAGCAAATATGAAAAGCACAATGCAAAGTAAACTTCATGTAATGAATAACACAAGATATTGAATAACATAATATATTGAAATGCACAATGCAGGGTGAACATCGTGCATGGACGAGTATAGAGGAAAGGAAAACTAATGAAACCCACTGAAATGCCTTGACACTCATATAAACTATAAGTTCAAACCCCAGATATTGAGTTACAAGTCAATGTGACAAAAAATGACATCACATACTGTACACACTAAAAATTGACCACTTTCATTTGGTCAATTTATCCCTAATTCAACCAATTTCATATCCTCTATATTAATTAAATAATAACCTATTATTTAATTAATATTCATTATCCCTTATCCCGTCATCCTAATTTATGTCTTCTATCATCTTTAAATCCTGGCCTAAAGTAAATAATTAATTTTAATTATTTACTCCCATCACTTATCTCTTTCCTCCAAAAATTAAATAAATAATACATTTATTTAATTCCCCTCATGTCACATCCTCCATAACTTTTGTCTAATCCTAATTAATTTGCATAATCCTAGATTAAGGATGTGCACATTCCTGATCCTTGATTAGGGAGGTGTCACATCTTCCATAATATGCAAGTGGATCATTAATCCTCATTACCCACCTAATCATTTGCCTAATCCCTCTCATACACAACCTAATTATTGATTAGCTATCCTAACCTACCCTTTGGTCAACTCTTCCCATCCCCCAAGGAATTTTTAATTCTTTTTTGTCTTCCCAAGGTCCTTTTGAGGAATTTTTAATTCCTCTCTCATCTCTCAAGGAATATTAAATTCATTTTCTCCTTCCCAAGGAATATTTAATTCCTTTTATCATTCCCATGCACATTAAAAATGAATTTTTAATTCCTTTGGTCAACTCTTGATCTCAACCTTGTTAAAAACCCTAGATCATACATGCAAACCTAAACACCTTCCACAAAAGAGAAAATCAGATAAAAGCAAAGCTTTGCATGAAATGTGCAAATTGATAATATTCAGAATTAAGAAATTACAATAAGAGAATTGCTTTATAAAAGCAATGTATGCAACCCTAATGTTGACCTAAAAACAACTCAACTAAATAAAGCTTACTTATTAATTAAGTAAACTAATTATTACCTAAGTAAAGTTATGCAAGTGTAATTAAATATTAATTACACTAACACCCCCCATAAGTGCAACTTAGGGAGACTAAAAAAGCATGCACCTAAAAGTAAGATGAATGCAAGAAAGCATGAATGGGTCCCGACAACTAGGCTTGATCAGGTACCCATGCACAAATGCAATAATGAGGTAGAGAAGGAAAACCCAGTGGGACAACCCCCCCTACAATGAGATGACTATTGCAAAGAAGCACTGGAAGAACTCTATAGAGTAACACTGGAACAAAAATCTGGCAAACAAGGAAAGATACTTCTGTCTACTACTGAAACCGGATGAGAGTCACCGATTGACTCAAGGAATCATGATAAAAGCAATAGTAGACCCGATGCCACGGAACACTCGAACACTCCAAACCGGAACAATCCTGGAATCCATAAAGCACCAGTAGATGATATGAATGATGACAGAATCTGGAAGCCGTGTATCTCGATGCCGATGTCAAAATAAGACTGAAACTCTTCCATGGGAAAAAGTACCATAAAGACTCTAGAACATTAACCACAATTTTAGTGGCCCTCAAACTGAGATGGATCCGATGCGGATCATTAACCATAGGCTCTCAATCTAAAGTGTGAACCAAAATGAATCTAATATGTGTCAAGCTCAGACAAAAAAAATGGCCAAAAGAAACTAAGAAACCATATTACAACCCATTTGAGTTGTCATCAAAACACAATGAATATTATTATGCAAGAAACCCCCCTGATGAAACTTTATATCAGTTCATTTATTACAATCCCTAATGACTGCAAAAGGAGAGAATGCCTAAACATGCATAAACAAAAAATTAAAAAAGACCTCAGATCTATCTAGAGGACTAGAGGACTGAACCAACTTTCTAATGCCGCAAGAATGGCGAAAAAAGGATAACTAAGTCAAAAGATATGCCCTCCGAAGTGAAAAACACAAGTTCTGAGTTCAAAGACCTGCAAAATTAAATTGGAGAAAAATCAGAAAAAACTACTAATACCACTGGATTGGCATCGAAATCAGATTTCCAACGGTATCTTGTTTGCAAAAAAAGGACACCGTACGCAAAAGTTACGCCTGGTTTTGTAAAAGTGCTCCAATTTGGCCAATAAGGCCTCCAGGCAGCCCAGGGGGCTAAAAAAATTTCGGCCCCTGATCTTGTGCGCGACCAGGGGCTGGCGGATAGGGGGCTGGGGTGAAGCCCCTGGTTGCCCATGTGACCACGCAGTTTCTACATAAGCCGGTTGGGGGCTGGGCGCATAGCGGCCGGTCCCCCATGTGACCGGAGCCAAAGTAGACTGAGTCCGCGGGAGTTGGGCGAACCTAGCGATGGGTTGGCTAAGCGCCGCTTGGCGGTGGCGGACCAGCGGCCACTTGGTGGCCACCGGGTGGCACTTTCCTGCAACACTAGAGGCACAGAAACCAATGCCTGTTTCGATCTTTTTTTTAAATTTTTGTGCCGATTTCACCTCGAAATGTGTGTTGGGGAGGCCGTACGGCCTCCCTGACAAAACAAATTTTCCCTTCGAACCAACTTCGCCAAAATCGATGAAACAAAGGGCGATCTTAGGGTTTTGGGGCGTTGCAAACGCTATGGCGGTGTCCGTTTTGCTCCATGATGCACCAAAAAAATGCTCAAGGTCAGATCCCTCGAGGAACTCCGAATGTGCTCTGCAATCGAATTTCTCCAAAATCTGAGAAGTGGTTGCATGTCATGGCTTTGATACCATGTTAGAAACCCTAGATCAGACATGCAAACCTAAACACCTTCCACAAAAGAGAAAATCAGATAAAAGCAAAGCTTTGCATGAAATGTGCAAATTGATAATATTCAGAATTAAGAAATTACAATAAGAGAATTGCTTTATAAAAGCAATGTATGCAACCCTAAAAAACTCAACTAAATAAAGCTTACTTATTAATTATTACCTAAGCAAAACCTAAGTAAAGTTATGCAAGTGTAATTAAATATTAATTACACTAACAAACCTTTGATCCTCTTCCAAGAATCAATCTCGGCCATCTATTCCAATCTCCCTTGCTAAATGACTAACACTTAGCCATTTTTGCATTCTCAACCATATGCAACCACATTCTCAACCACATGCATCCAAGCCTTTTACTTTCACACACTACCATCTTGCATCCATAGCCAAATCCATCATCCTTGCATCCAAATCAAGCAAAAATCAAGTTGTTAGGTTGCCGAAATCAAAATAGAGCACACATATCAAGCCATCAAAATAGGCAAACAACTCCATCAAGCTCATATGAGGTGAAATCAATGTTATTTTCATGTTCTTGTTTGGGTTTCATCTTTACACCCTAATCTGAGTGTTTTATTTTGTTTTTATCTTTGTGCTTGAGTTTGTTTCTTGCATTTTTAGATGGGGTAAAAACATTGTACACATTTCTAGCACACTCGGTGGGACCCACGTCATGGGTCTGCACTTTTACATTCTATGTTGTTTGAATTTTGTAGGTTTAGATTTTACTCATAGAGGCGAAACTGCCCTAACGAGCAAACTTTCTCGTTACAGGGGCGAATTTGCATGTTCTAAACAGGCAAACTTGCAAACAGGGGCGAACTTGCTCATTACAGGGAAGAATTTACCTGAGCTTCCTGACTGATAGGCTAACCTGAAATCAACAGAGGCGAATTTGACAGATAGAAAGGGCGAATTTGCTAGTTTAGGTGAATTTGATCATCAGAAGAGGCAAATTTTCTCTTGACAGGGGTGAATTTGCTCATTCAGACAGGCGAATTTTCCTCTTACAGGGGCGAACTTGAGGTGAACCCGAGACTTTAATCTTCAATTTTCAGCATCATTTTGGTTTTGGTTTTACATACTGACCTGCTAACTTGTCTGTTTGTGAGTGGGTGATCCCACAATAGTGGTTTACAATTTTTGGCCAAACTGGACACTGAAATTATTATTTTTTACCTAAATATTCACATTCAAGCACCTATAGCAGCTAAACTGTGAGGAATTTGAAGATGATGCAAACTAGAGTCTTGTCACATTTTGTCTGTAGATTCTAAAAATATTTTTTTCAAAATTTTTGGAATTAGATTGCACTTTTTTTCCATCTCCCACGAAAACTGGTTTTTCTCAAAAAACAACATTTTTAAAAAGTGATGCACACCGTATAACACAACTTTTTTTCCATGAAGGATAAAATTCTAATTCTTTCAAATTTAGATTTGCAATTCCGATATCTAGTGCTTCCATTTGGTTAGATAGTTTTTATTGAATATTTTTTTTTTAATCAAGTTTCGAAGTCAAACCAATTACAATTCAGACATAGTGCGATTGTATAACGCGTAACTTTTTTGTATATATTGAAATTCAATTTTTTTTTTGTTGGATCAAGCACTTTAATATATGGTGCACTCATATTTTTCAAAAAAATAAATTGATAATCTGTTATTTTTCCAAATATGCAGAACAGAGACCGTCATTTTCGATGAAAAACCTATGTTTAATAAAACTAAAAAAAAAAGACATAATAAAACCAAAACATATTAAAATTATATTTGTTGGATAGCTCATTCTGAGGACTACCTTATTCCAATTGGGTTTGTGAAGATTCCTCCATTTTCATCCTCAACCTGAGCTTCAAAGTGCCAAAATTTAGGTTTTTTTTGTATCTCAGGGGGGGTGAGGAATAAGGGGGGTTCGCTCAAACTAGGGTTCACTCGAACCCTGGTTCGAGTGAACCACCCTTCCATAAGGGATTTTGTTGGGTTTTTGGGCAGGAAATAATTAAAAGGGTTCGCTCAAACACTGGTTCGAACGAACCGTTTATGGGTTCGCTAAAACTAGTACGTTTGTACGAACCCCTAAAATCATGTTTTTTGCCATGTATTCATTTTTTGTGAGTTTTCCTTCCTCACTTGAATTGTAAACCACTATTGTGGCTTCACCCAAGTGTCCCTGGTTTTTGCTAACATTTTGTGCAGCTGTTTCTTGTTCGTCCAAGACCGGTGGTTGGAAACTACTAACACATTTTTTGCAAAATGATTGGTCCAAGACATCTTAGTTAGTCTGTCTATTGTTTTCATACTAGCTAGGAACATGCAGATTAATTAAATGGTCAATTTACTTGTTTGTTGTGCTTGTGAGTGGACTGTTGACATATCCAATCCCCTTGCGCCATTTGGCAATCTTGGGTGACGAGAAGTCACAGTTCATTCTAGTTCAGTCGAGTCTACCTAGGAGGTGATAGTGCATCTAAGCTCTCCCCTTGTGCTACGTGCGAGCTTGGGGACCAGCCAAAGTGTCTAGTATATTCTTTCTTTAGCGGGAATTGCTTGGGATTTCATCACCCGAGGGACAATTCCAACCACGTGTTACCGACGGGGTATATAAAGGGTGGAGAATGAAAGTTGTACCCCAATCCAGTCACGTCATGTCTGCCGAAGCGTTGAAGCTAGGGTGATACCTAGATAAGACGTGAAGAGTTGGTCTGAGTTTCCAATACCTCGTTGGGGCTCCCGACTCACGCTTGTGACGGGCTGGTGTCCATGGTTGTGCCTCACATACCTTGCATATATCAAAGACGCACGAGATAGCCTTGTATAGCCTAGATAGAGACCCGTGTTACAGCCGCAACTTGGTGTAGTGCAGGGGATGTTGATCGTACCCTGAAGTTACTCACCATGTACTCCCTTGGGTTGAGATAGGAATCCTTGTGGTGGACTACAATAGTCCTCGAGTGAGAGCATGAAGGTGAGTCTGTGGCGTTCGTTGATGACCCTATGCCATTGGAACGCTAGCTATCCACCCTCACAAGAAAGGGTGCTCTAGAGAACCACCCCGATATCATGGAGTATTAACCTTGGGCTGTCCGCTCAAGGTGGTGGGCCTACATCAAGTTAACAAACTCATATCACTAGTTTTAGGATTGTGTTGTCTAGCGTGTCTTCTTTGTGCGATACTAGTGCTTTTATTTTCAGTTGAGTTAGTCCAACCTCCTATTTGTTGTTTGTTGTGCCTATTTTTTCCTTTGCCACAGTCAGCCCCTACCTTCAGAGGCAAATTTTCCCCTTTTAGAGGTGAATTTGCACTGTAGATGGGTGATTTTTCCCTGCAAAAGGGCAATTTTGCGTCCAAGTCCAGTCCAAGTCCTCTATTTAGACGAGTTTTTCTTTGTCAAAGGTGAATTTTCCTATGGGTCAAATTCTTATGCGACCACGTTTTCACCCATTCCCTACTATAGGCAAGTTTGTCCATCCCTTACGCAAGTCTATCAGTTCCCGTCTATCAAATTCGCATGTTCTCCAAGAATAGGTGAATTTACTCCCCATAGGGGTGATCCCATCTCCCGTTCGAGTCTTCCATCCATCACCCCGTCCTTCAAATTTGTATGTTCTCTCAGGATAGGTTAATTTGCATCCCTCTTTAGGCAAGCTCGTTCGTCCGTTAGGCGGTCCCGTTTTCAGGTGAGTTCGTTCCCCTCTGTACTATTCACGAAATAAGCGAAGTTGTCATCTCATTAAGCGAGTCTGCAAGTCAAATTTGTGTGTTCTAGTTGTTTTAGGTGATCATTCTTTTATTTTGGGTGAACTTTTTTGAGTTTGGGCGATTTTGCTAGTTGTTTGGGTGAACCTGATGTCTGATAGGCAAACTTGTTGAGCAATTTTTCCTATTTCTTGTGCCAGTTCAGTCTTGGGCGAATTTGCATCCCCAGATAGGTGAATTTTCCAAGAAAAATACCTTGTTTCTCGTGTCACCCCAGTTTTTGGGTGAATTTTCTCTCCCTGAACGGGAAAGTTTGCTAAAGACAGAGGTGAATTTTCTTAGTCTGGATGGGTGAACTTGCAACCTAAAGAGGCAAATTTATGCTACACAGAGGCATATGTGCTTCCCATCCAAAATCTAGAGATTCAATCCTTCTCGTCACAATTATCCTGCACTTTTTCAAGTCCAAAATCATAATCCAATCATTTCTCCTCTTCCTATTCATCCCTAAACTATCAAATTTTCAAAAAAACTAGGAATTTATTTACCCTAACTTGTTGGGGTCATACTTGGTGCTCATAATTCGAATTCATTTACACTATTGGAAAGGTCTTCAAGAGTACTAATTACGTCCCTAAAAAAGTGTTCCTTTGGCAAACCATTTTTAGGGACTAACGCAAGTTTCAACCCCAAATTCCACTTCGAAGACCTCTGAAAACATGATTTACTACAACATAGAAAAAACCAAAAAAATTGAAAATGTCAATTTTCGATTTTTCTCACTGTCACTCTTGAACTGTTCCAGACCATAATCTGAGCTTCAATCTAGTCCTAATCTAAGCTTCCATCCAATCCTAATCTAAGCTTAAATCAAATCTCAATCTGAGCTTAATATAGATCCCAATCCGAGCTTTTGTCCCTCCACATCCAAAATCTTTTGATTTTGAAACAAATCTTAAGATCCCTTCTTACAAATTCTTCTAATCCATTCTATTTATCTTTTCATTATCTCTCCTTTTCTTATAATCATCTATTCTCATCTTTTCAATCCAACACCATGAATCCCTATCCCCCTCCTGCACAACCAAAAATAGTAATCAAGGGGAATCCCAATTACGTTGATGATGATAATGAAAGTCTTGTTGATCAAGATGAGTATGATATAAATCCCCTTGATGATATCATTACTAGCAATCTTTCCCTAACCTTCTTCCAAAATCCAATCACTCCTCTGAGCTATCCTATCACACCTTCATCCATAGCTAATAACAATCCTTATGTTTCCTTTGACAAGGGATATCCAGTATCTTCCCCATCCACATATTAATCATATCCTTCATCTACATCTCTCTCTTATCCCACATCCACATCTTCCCACCTTAATCCACCATCCCAATATCCCTATTTCAATCCACCATCCCAATCTTCTCACCTTAATCCACCATCCCAATATTCTTATTTTAATCCACCATCCCAATACTCCTACCTTAATCCACCATCCCAATCTTCCCAAGCTAATCTAACATCCACATATTCTTATCTTAATTCACCATCCACATCCTCCTACATCATTCCACCCTCCATTCCATTATATTTTAATCCTCCCTCCAATTCACCCTACCTCAATCCTCCATCTAATCTTGATCCACTCACCAATCCTAATCCTCTACCTCCTCTTAGTCCTACATCCAATCCCATCCACTCATCTAATCCTAATCCACCAATCCCTAATCCTATTCATCTACCCATCCATAATCCTTCATCCATTCCCATCACCCCACCTAAACGTATAATTCCTAAAGACCTCATTCTAGATGTCATCCAAGGACTCGTGACACAGGAGACGTCCCCAAATCCACATCTTGATGTTGTGGAACCATGCCATCCCACTCTATCATGTACAATCATTAGTGATGAAGCCCTTCTCCATCCCACACATATCACCCCTATTACTACTCCTAACACCATCCAAACTATTGAAAGTATCAAAACTGTCAAACCCATTGAATCCCCATCCTCTATTCCTAGAGCCACCGAATCCATTGAAGACACCCAAATCCAATCTGCTCCCCCTAGTCCTGGTATCACTGAAATCCAATCCCATGACCTTCATGAATCCTCCATCCTCCCATCTCCCCCAATTGAGGAGTCCCTTCAACACTCCTCCATCATCAATCCTCCCACACAAGATGAGCCATGCCAAGAGCTTGATCCAAAGCATACCAACATATCCCATCCCCCAAATCAAGATCATGCCATCCTATCTACTCCATATCTAGATCATATTCCCCCATCCATTCCATCTCATGATCCCTATCCTCAATCAAGTCATGATCCTACCATCCCATCCACCCCATCTCAAGATCACACTAGCTCATTTGCTCCATCCCATGATACCCTTCACATCCAAGATCCAATCACTCCATCTCATGAGCCCTTATCAACCACTGCCACAAATATATATCCTATCATACCACCTCATCCCTCTCCTAATCCCTTATCACTCACTGCTCTAGACCAATATGTTTCCATTCCATCATCTCCATCTTAGGATCTTTCATCACCGCCTAGCCCTACCATCCCAACACCACTTTTATATCACCTTGGTAACATTACACTCATCCATGGTGGTTTTCTTGCAAAAGAAGAAAAAAGAATATGCACCACCCATTCTCCCCCACCTAATAATGGACTCACCTCATGTTTCACAAATAACAAGTATCCTACCATAGATCGAAAGCTCAAGATCATGAACTATCAAGGAAAAGGTTTAGGCCTTCATGAGCAAGGTATTTTAGAGCCCATCTAGGTCAAAGAACATCCATGTACACAAGGTCTTGGATATATCTCTCAAGGCTCACAATCCAAAAGTGTTGGTACAACCTCCATACATCCTCAACAATCCTCTTCTAAAGTAATAAGAAGCACTTCCCATTGCTCCACCAAACCATTTGTTGCCATCCCCCCTCCTCCATCATGTTACCTCAAAACAGCCGTCCATCTTCCTCCTTCATCCTCTAAATCCATTTTGGGTCCCTACATACCTCCATCCACCATAATATGTCCTCCATTTATAAAGTCCATTTTGGTTCCTTATATCCCAAAATCACCTCCTTCATCTTATCCTCTTCATCCTCTCATCCATCCATCACCTATCCCTAACGCACATCATAAAAATCCTAACCTCATAATCCCTAATCAAGACCAACAAAGGCACCCCTCCATGCATCATATCTCACATCCTCCACCCACACATCATCATCAAAAGCCTACCTTTGTCACTCCATCCATGTCTCCTCCACATCATCCATCTCCTCATTCCCACCCCATTTCTATTAAAATCACTTTGGATGCCAAAGTAAAAATGAAAAAATCCAAGCATCCACATGAATCTAAAGCTCCTCATGTCCTCTTCAAAATTCATGTTGAAGAAAATAAAAACTCCAATCCAAAATCCAAATCAAACCCAAAGGATACAAAGGCCCACCAAAGAAAAAATCAAAACCATGTGGATCCCAAAGAAAAAAGATATAGTGAATTCAATTGAAAAATTCATAACGACATCCAAAGTTGCTAATCCAACAAAAAATCATTCACCTCCTCCATCTAAATCTATTTTAGGTCCTTATGTCCCAAAATTCACTATCCCAACTCCTCCATTATCCCCACACTCTCCATCCATTCATCCTCCTATCATTTCACATCCACCACCATATGTGCCAATGTTGGTCCTGAAAACATTCCCCAACCACACATCCACCCCATCATTCCATACATCCACCTTCCAACATCCCATCCATTATCCCACATATCTCCCCCATCCAATCCCTTTAATCCATTCTCTTGCACAATCTATCCATTCTAATAAGGTTGTACCGACATCCAATAGTCACTTCAAACATGGGCTCTTATTACCTTGTATGGAACTTGATGCTTGAGTCCTTCCTCCACCTCTTTATCACATGACTATCCATCCATTTATCCACATCCCTATCCTTATCCATCTCCATCCACATATAATCCAAAAAATCCAAAAATGTCAAATAAATATATATAGTAAAGAGAAATAATTCATCCAATGGTGAAAACTTGGAAAACAAGAGCCTTGGATAAGTACCATGATGAAAACACGGAAAACAAGCATCATGTGTAAATCCCCTGTCTAGTTTACTTCCACACTTGGGGGAAACTTCATCCCCTTCCTCCATCCCCTACATCCACCTATCTTCCACATCCTACTCATCATATCCCATTTATATCCAGTCCCTCCATCCTCCTTGTGATCTTGATAAAGACGAGGGCACCTCTCTATATATGCTTTGGATACCTCTTCGTATATATTCCCTTCATCCATACACTATCATATTCCTTATCATCCCCATCCACTTTCCTTATCCATGCATCCTATCCACATTCATCTATCTTCCATTGTCCACCTCTCCTACTACGATCCATCTCCATTCCTTATTTATCCATCCTGCTATCTGCCATCACTCTTGCCTCATTACACATGACATCTCTGGAGTGGGGTATTTGCTTCTTTGTGACATAGTCCTTGGAAACAACATTCATCCATCCAAGAAATCCCTTTTATCTCTCCATCATCCTTCTGTTAATGCTTTCAATCCCTCCATCCATTGAACCTTTTTCATCTTCCCATCCATCGATCCATCCAATAATCCCTTCCATCTTCCAAATCCTTATCTTCCATCCATCCAATAATCCAGTAATCCCTTCCATCTTCCAAATCCTTATCTTCCTATCCCCTCATCCACTAGTCCTTGCCCATCTTTTCATCCTTATCTCCCCATCAATTTATCCATCAAGTAATCCATTCCATCTTTCCAAATCCTTATCCCTCTATCCATCCATCCTAGCATCTTTCTATCTCCCCGTATTTATCAATCCATCCATTTATCTCTATTTTCCTTCCATCTCATAATCCCTTGTCATTGGTATTTAGCTATAGGCTACCCCCATGTGATCCAATGCCATTCATATCACAATCATCACTCCTATCTATTTCTCACTTATTTCTAACCTCCTATCACTCTTCATCACTCATATATCCATCATACCATCATCCCCATTCATCTTTTGATGATTTGGATAACTATCCCATCCCTGAGCTTCATGCGATCACCACCATCCTTTCCACCAGGTCTATCTTGTTTCATCATATCGACTCCATTGTTGTATCTACTTATCATGGTCATCTCATCATCCTTTTATCCATTGTCTATAATTGGATTTTTGTTGAACTACGTTGCCCTGCACTTTCACGTAGGAAAGGCTAAATCATTTGATTAGCCCCCAGGGCATTTGTCTGTCCAGTCTTTGTCATCTGTCAAGGTCACCATTTTCCTCTTTCTACTTTTATCCATGGTCAGTTGCCAATATTTTTATCAAACTATGAGGGCCTTGCACTTTCGCGTAAGCAAGGATGATCTTTGATCAACCCCCGAGCCCCTAGGTCTTTAGGGTGAGTCAGTCTCGTGTCTTGTTGTCTTGTCATGTCATCAACTATGCCCCTATCCAGCTAGTACTTAAAAATAGAGGTCATTAGTATCATGAGGTTCAATCGGTATCAGGTGTCCTACGTCATGTCGATCATCTAGCTTAGTTTCCACCTTTGGTCTGAACAAGATGCATCCTTCCTAATTAGATCGCATCAATCTCATCCACCCTTTTGATCCTGTGGCAAAGGACATTTGAGATTTATTGTGATATTTTGATGCTTTTGGATTTTGTTTATCATTTGAGCTTCCTATCATATCTCGTCAAGGTCACCTTGATCCATCATATCATGGTGCATTGTGACTGGTAAAAATAGGGGCATATCTTGATCTTGTGTTTGTCGTTGTCTTCTTGGTTGCCCCGCATAGTACCCACCAAGATCCCCATGATTTTGTATTATGGGATCCCACATATTTGCATTCCTAGACATGAAGAACATAAATGAAAAACTAATGTAAATAACATCAGTATAAAACCTCAGATATTTACATATTTGTGGACAACATATTCATAGCATACAACATATTGGCATCAGTAGGCATAAAGAATTTGTAGCAGTAGAATACTTTTAGCTTCTTAGGGTGTTGTTATTGCTTTTGGACTTTCTTCATATTTCTAGAGAAAATTGTATAACTGAAAATGAAAGTGGGACGTGCTAAATGGAAATTGCAATATATTGAGTAATGCATTTTTGAATTTGAAAGTCTCCTTATATGTTCAATGCTAGTTTGTTATGGGTTCTTTAATTCTTGTCCTTTTATTTTGAAATTTGAATTCTTCATCGGATGCCTTCAATTGCAAAGTTTGTATGTATTGATGGCGTGCAATCCTTGTTTTCTTGACAAGAGAGTTTGGTGGATTTAACACCATTGTTTTGGTGGTTGCAGGTGGAAAAAAAGAGGAGGAACTAGTAGTAGAGAGGTTCGATTTGACAGATGGGACACATATGAATGATTTCTTTTCATCTGAGTATTGTGTTGGTGGGCAAGTGGGATGGGGGTTTGCCTGGATTGGATTTGGTGATGGGGCATTCTTGGCTCCCAATTGTTCTCGTGGCATCCCAACTATCAAAAATTTGGTTATGATGTAATGCAAGTGGTGACATTATAGGGGAGCTTGGGTTATACTAATTTTATATTTTGGGTGCATATTTTAAAGCTACGGGCTAGTAACAAGCAATATGGCTTGTATGTTTGTGGTGTCAGATGTGCTTTGAATATTCTCTAACCTGTAAGAATGTGAATATCTATTTGTGTATGGGACAAATATTCATCGATTATAATACAATTTCGACGGTATAGTGATACGTGTACCCTTGTTGACTTTTTGGGTGAAAATTGTTTTACATTTGCATATTAATTAGCTCTAATGGGACATGGGATTAATATGCAAATGTAAAACAATTTTCACCCACAAAGTCAACAAGGGTACACATATCAATGTACCGTCAAAATTGTATTATAATTGGTGAAGCATACACAAATAGATATTCACAGTCTTACATGTCAGAGAATATTCAAAGCACATCTAACACCACAAACATATAAGCCATATTGCTTGTTACTAGCCCATAGCTTTAAAACATGCACCCAAAATATAAAATTAGTATAACCCAAGCTCCCCTATAATGTCACCACTTGCATTACATCACAACCAAATTTTTGATAGTTGGGCTACCATGAGAACAACTGGGAGCCAAGAATGTCCCATCACCAAATCCAATCTAGCCGAACCCCCATCCCACTTGCCCACCAACACAACACTCAGACGAAAATCAATCATTCATATGTGTCCCATCTGCCAAATCAAACCTCTCTACTATTGGTTACTCCTCTTTTTTTCCACCTACAACCACCAAAATAATGGTGTTAAAGCCACCAAACTCTCTTGTCAAGCAAACAAGGATTGCATGCCATTAATGCATACAAACTCTGCAATTGAAGGCATCCGATGATGAATTCAAATTTGAAAATAAAAGGTCAGGAATTAAAGAATCCATACCAAACTAGCATTGAACATATAAGAAGATTTTCAAATTCAAAAATGCATTACTCAATCTATTGCAATTTCCATTCAGCACGTACCACTTTCATTTTCAGTTATACAGTTTGCTCTAGAAATATGAAGAAAGTCCAGAGGCAGTAGCAACAACACCCTAAGAAGCTACATGTATTCTACTGCTACAAATTCTTTATGCCTACTGATGCAAATATGTTGTATGCTATGAATATGTTGTGCACAAATCTATAAATATCTAGGGTTTCATACTGATGCTATTTACATTGGTTTTTTCATTTATGTTCTTTATGCCTAGGAATGCAAATATGTTGTATGTGATGTCAATTTTTGTCACACTGACCTGTAACTCAATATCTGGGGTTTGAAATTATAGTTTATATGAGTGTCAAGTCATTTCAGTGGGTTTCACTAGTTTTCCTTTCCTCTATACTCGTCCATCCACGATGTTCACCCTGCATTGTGCATTTCAATATATTGTGTTATTTATTACACGATGTTTACTCTGCATTGTGCTTTTCATACTTGCTTCCTTATACGAAATATGAAATGGGTTTGACAAGTTTAAATGGGTTTTCATTACTATTAGACTTGTTCGACGAAATATAGAAAGGGTTTGACTGGTTTTCAACCATGCACTTGTATTCGTGTGTTTGTCATGCACAAAATTTAACTTTGCAATTTGATTTTTACATTTATTTTTTATTCCAAAATACGAAAAATGGATACAATATATCACACTGCATTTTGTTTGTTATAATTGACTGTTACTAGGAAATCTTCATAGGGTTTCAATGTTTATCATTTTGAGGGTTTCTACCATGCACTTGCATTCGTGTCTTGCTCATTGCACAAACTTAAACTCTGCAATTTACTTATAATATTCTCATGTTATTTCGAAATATGAAAATGGAATGGTTGGTTTCGTTTTGAAGATATTCGGGCATGTTTATGTATTATTTTGTTCTTCCATGCACAATAGTTATGTTTGTGAAATGCTTTTATCATTTGATTGTTACTACCAAACATGGAAAGGGTTTCACTAGTTCACAATTACAGGGTTTTCTGTCATGCACTTATATTCCTCTATTTGACAATGCACAAACTTTAACTCTGTAATTTTCCTTTAATATTTTCTTGTTATTCCCAAATATGAAGATGGATTCAATAGTATTCATTTTGAAGTTATTATGCATGCAATGGTATTGTTCTGTTCTTATATATATGATTGTCTATATATATATATATACATACATATTGTGCATGGAAGAACTGAATAATACATAGACATATCTCCATACGTATATATTTCCATACATATATATAGTATGACTAGTTTTCATTTTGAAGATATTCTTGCATGCAATCGTATTATTTTGCTCTTCCATGCACAATAGTTTTGTTTGTGAAATGAATTTTTTATTTCATTGTTACTACCAAACATGGAAATGGTTTCACTGGTTCGCAATTACAAGGTTTTCTGCCATGCACTTGTACTCCTCTCTTTGCCAGTGCACAAAGTAACTCTGTATTTTTCCTTTAATATTTGTTTTTTATTCCCAAATATGAAAATGGATTGACTTGTTTTCATTTCGAAAATATTCTGCCATGCAATTATATTATTTTGTTCTTATATATGTATTTTTCTATATATATATATATATTATACATGGAAGAACAAAATAATACATAGAAATATTTCCATACGAAATATTTCCATACATACACACACACACACACACACACATATATTTGTATATGTATATGTATGTAATTGTTTATGTGATTGTTACTACAAAATTTATTTTATATATTTATGTTTAGTTCTCCACGTTTCATTGTTCGGTTTTGCACTCAAGAAAGCTCCCTTTCTCTATCAGTTGAGGTTTTCTACCTCACTTCGCTTGTACCATTGTCTTTCGTTTTGACAATGTTTAACCAATTTTTGTTCATGTCTCAATAAATAGATCTTCTCTAATTTATTTTAATTTAAATAATAAAATTGAACAAACTATCAACATGCATAATAAAGACAATTGCATTACAAATTGTTCATAAAAACCAAGCAAAATAAAGAAAATAAAAACAAACTGTTCATGCACAACAAAGACAATTACATTACAAACTATCAACAATTGCATTACAAATTGTTCATAAAAACCAAGCAACGAATTGGAAAATGTCAAGATGCATATTAAAGAAATGCAAACTGTTCATGCATCACTGTGACTTCAACAATGCTCAATTTTTGTTATTTTTAACTGCTCCAAACATCTTTTTTTAACATCTACAGGTGCAATCTAAAGGTAAACTGAGGTCCAAACCAAAAACCAAGATTGCAAAGATGTCATGCACACAAAAATACACTGTAATAGTCCCCAATGCTACATCAACCGATTGTGGAATATTTAAACACGAATCCTGAACTTGTTGAGGTTGTCCAGGAGGTTGTTGCAGCAACAATCAGGTGGGAAAGAGCATCAAAGGAAAGGGAATGGTCATCACAGGACATGGACAGTGCACTAGAGGATGTTGAAACAAATGGGATGTCGATGAGAGCTATTGCGAAGAAGTGGAAAATCCTAGCTACAACACTTAGCAATTGGTTAGGCGGCCTGTCCACTACTTCAAAGAAGGGTCCACCAACATTCCTGATAGAAGAGGAGGAGGGTCTGATTGTGAAGTGGTGCACAGATATGGCAGATATTGGCCACGGGCTTGAGATTATCAATCTCAAGCAAGATGTTGCTCAAATATGCCAGACTAGACCCAACCCTTTCACGGAGGGGTTGACTGGAAAATCATGGTGGAATAGATTCAAGAGGCACCATCCAAAATTAACCTTGCGCATAGCTGAAGGTCTTGACAAAGATAGGGTGGTAAACCTTAGACCCCAAATAGTAGCTAATTTTAATAGAACGCTGACAACAGCATATGAAAGTACCCCATATGGTCCTGACAGAATTTGGAACTATGATGAAATAGGCATTCAAGATGGTAGAAATGGAAAAATGAGGGTCTTGGCACAATGAGGCAACATGAATGTATCCTACATCATTCCAAAAAGTAGAGAATGGATAACAATTCTATGTTGTGTTAATACATCTAACCAAAGCATACCTGGTTTCTATCTATTCAAGGGCAATACAAAGATACACAATTACATTGTGAATTGTGAACCATGTGCAATTATGGCAACCCAAGCACATGCTTGGATGACGAAGGAGCTTTTCTTTGAGTGGCTGGAATATTTCCATGTGTCGGTTCCTAGGGGTGTGTCACCTACTAATAGGCACCTGTTGATTTTTGACGGCCATGGAAGTCACGTTGCATTGTCAACTATCTAGGAGGCAAGGAGGTTAGGCATTGACCTCCTTACACTTCTTGCTCATCCTTCTCATGTGCTACAACCTTTGGATGTTAGCGTGTTTGCACCATTCATGTAATATTTCAAATCAGAACAAGCCGAATTTCTCACTAGATTCCCTAATATTGATATCAAAAGGGAAAAATTGGTGGAGTTAGGCAGCAAGGAACTGAGAAGAGCTATAACTCCATCCAACATAAAAGTTGTCTTTAAAAGGATGGGGATATGGCCCCTCAATTCTGATGCACTCATGGATGACATGTGTCCCAACGAGATTGATGACACCGAGTATGCTTCTACAGTGCAGAACATCCTTAGTCTATCGGGACTTGATATTTCAACACATGAACTATCACAAACATTGCATACTTTGAAATATACTCAAGTGCATGAAGGTGCACAACAACAACTTGAGGACATGGATAGCCAGCCTGCACAAGAAGACATGGGGAATTTCACATTCCCATCTCCAACACCCACACCTCCAGAACAAATAGTGCATTGTTATGTAGATGGAAACAACGACAGTCAAGGTACACCAAACCAGGAGGAGTTTACTGACTCCAAAGTCAATGAAACAATTCAAATTGAAAGTGGTTCTTGGATAAGTAACTTCCTTAAGCTGTCAACTCACAGAGTGAATGGAAGAACGAGAAATTCTACTGGTGGTGCTCTTCGGCTGAGCCAACGGTCACAAGTGTTGACTACTAATAGTTACATGACTCTCATAATGGAGCAGGAATGAATAAAAAAAGAACTAGAAGAATTAAAAATCAGAAAGAGGCAACAAACTGAGGACAAAAAGGCAACACGGATTGAGGCCTTAGAGTAGAAAGAATAAAAAAAATTGAAAAGGAAATTGAGTGCAAGGAAAGAGACCAGCTGAAATAGTTGCAAAGAAAGGAAAAAGAGCAAAAGAAGGAGCAAGAGAGGGTACAAAAAGAACAAGAGAAGAAGGAAATGGAGATCGAGGTTTCCCATAGAGCATTGATGCGAGATAGATGCTTAAACAATCCTACAACTCCCTTATCTAATAATCACGGTTACTTTCGAGATATAACCAATAATAACATCCCTCTAATTTTTGTTGGCAATGTGTGTTTGAGTCCCAACTCATCTGAAGTTAGTTGCACTCAATTTCCAGTTGGCTTGACTTCTTCACCTGTAACACCTTCAAATGTAAGTTGCACACAACTGACAAATGCAAATGTAAATCAATTTATGGTGAGTCTAAATGCAACAGCAGGAGACAAGAACACATCTCCAGATTCATTCCTTGGAGCATTTGACTGAGGTTAGGAGGGATCAACTGAAACGGTGCCTTATCTATTGGTTGTAGTTGGGGATGCCATTTTCATTGTGCTACATTTGTTTATTAATGTGAACTAAATCTGTTTATTAATTTGAACTAAATCTGTTTATTAATTTGAACTAAATTTGTTTATTAATGTGATATGAGTACCCTAGTTGACTTTGTGGTTGAAAACTATTTTACAATTGCACATTAAGGTTTTCTAGTGTGGGGCCCATTGACGACTATGCTAATACCTTTTTATGTTTGTCTTATAATCTACATATCAGAAAATATATTCTATGCAAATAATCTGTTTCATTCGAACACCCTTTCAAAAAGGGTTTCCTTTGGATTTTTTTGCGAGAATGGTGGGAAGTTAATTAAATGGGTTTGTTCGAACCCTTGTTCATTCAAACCCTCTTTAAGTTCGTTTGAACCCAAAAAACAAAAAAATTTGGCATGGGGTCATTTTTTTCAACTTTTCTTTCCTCGCTCCAATTGTAAACCACTTTTGTGGGTTCACCCACATTGATGTATAGATTGGAAGTTATAGTGTATGTATAGATAGAAATTAAATGAAAATATTAAACATATTAAAGTCATAGTGATGCATGAAGAGATCCATATATTTCCTTGACAAATTGAGTGTGTTTATGAACACAAATATTGGAAGTGTTCATAAACACCCTAGACGCCATAAACATCATGGAGCACATTTTCGATGCACTTAGAACACAAGAAAACCTTCGATCTATGGATAATCACATAAACACTTTAAATATTATGTTCAAAATCAGCAACAAAACAAATAATAACATCAAACTTAAATAACACAACACACCCATAACAAAACAAATAAATGATAAGAAGAAAGAAAAGGGAATGACAAGAGACAATAGTACAACTTTAGTGAGGTTAAAAACCTCACCTCTATGAATTGGAGATGGCCAATGGTATGGTGAATTTCTCCAACTCAATCCTGCAAACATATATGAAAAAGGTCATTAATAAGAAAAGTGTAGTAAGGAAAGTGTTTAACTTAAAATAAGAAAGTATAGTATCCTTTAGTGTTTACCTTTGAAATGCAATTCACCATCACCAAGCCAATAATGAATTGAAATTACACACCATCAAAGAAGATTGAACAAGACACAAATTTACAAGTGTCAGTCGAATATACCAACATGTCTAAAAGAATGAAACGAATAACTCCTAACGAATATCCATGAGATATATGACATTCAAATTGAACAATCAAAATGAACAATTAAATTGAACATTGAAATTGAACAATCAAATTGAACAATCCAATTGAACAATGCAATTGATCAATAAAATTGAACATTCCAATTGATCAATTGAATAGAACAATGCAATAGAACAATAACTTTTAGCAATACAATTGAAGAATCCAATTAAACAATGCAATTGAAAAATCAAATCGAACAATCCAATTGAACATCTATACATGAGTTATACATATATACCAACAAGATAGGGTGTAACAATCACAATCTATGGGATTGAAATGCATTGACACCCATAAACAATGCAAGTTGAAACCCCAAATACCGAGTTAGAGGGAGGTAGGTGACAAACATTGACAATGCAAACAACTGATATATATTCCCAAGCATGTATGTATGTATATACAAACATGTATATATATATGTATGTATATTTATATATACATACATATATAAAAATATATATCAATACATACATACATACACACATTATATATATATATGTATATATATATATATATATATATATATATATATATATATATATATATATATATATATATATAATACATACATACATACACATTATATGTGTATGTAAGTATGTATGTATGTATGTATTCATATATGTATATGTATATATATATGTGTGTGTATATATATGTTAGTTTTAATAGGCACCGGTACAAGCCTAGTGAGGTAAAAAAGTTCACCTGAAAGAGAAAGGGAGATTTGGAGAGTGCAAAACTGAACAATGAGTCATGGAGAGCCAAACATGTATGGGTGCGTAACCAAACAAACACTCCAAAATGTTTGCAAACAAAAGGAATGACAATGAGCGGGATATGAGAGAATTTGGAGCATTGAATTAACCTTGATCTCTGAATTATGCGCTTGACAATCTAAGTAAGTGTGGAGGGATACGTAGGAAAAGTTGCCCAGTGGAGGTAACAAAGCAAGTGGCGAGCGATTATTACTCTAAACTGGCCGTTTAGGGTGGGGAAAGGTAGTAATTATATACATCTATTTCTTGGTTAGCAACACATTCCCTCTTGTGCAATACATCAGATTGAATGAGTGGAACCCAAACAAAAAGCATGAATATCATCATTTGTTTTACATTGAATGTAAAACCCGATCTAAATTCCTGCTTTTTGTTTGGTTCATCTCATTCAAGCTTGGTGCATTAGTTTTCTGTAATAGCTCTGTATGCACTTTGCTACATTACACCCCTCTTTCTCCACACTTGTCTCCAATACTTGCAGACAACACTTCCCTGAAACAACAACCTTATTATTTAGACAATTATAGGGTTTTCTACCATGCACTTGTATATATATATACATATATATATATATATACATACATATATATATATATATATATATATATATATATATATATATAGTTTTCTTTTCTTTAATATGCATCTTGGAAATTTGCAATTCAATGCTTGGTTTTTATGAATAGTTTGTAATGCAATTGTTGACACTTTGTAATTCAGTTGTCTTTAATGTGCATGAACAGTTTGTTTTTATTCAATATATGCATGTTGACAATTTGTTTAGTTTTATTATTTGAATTAAAATGGCTTAGAGCAGATTTGTTTAGTGAGACATGAACAAACATTGGTTAAACATTGTCAAAACGAAAGACAATGGTACAACCGTAGTGAGGTAGAAAACCTCAACTGAAAGACAAAGGGAGCTTTCTTGAGTGCAGAGCCGAACATAAATATATAAAAAAAAAAATTGTAGTAACAATTACATATATATAGGTGATCCCACAATACCAGTTTACAATTTTTGGCCAAACTGGACACTAAAATAATTATTTTTAACTAAATATTCACTTTCGGGCACCTATAGCGGCTAAACCATGAGGAATTTGAAGATGATGCAAACTAGTGATGTGTGACATTTTGTCTGTAGATTCTAAATATATTTTTTTCAAAAAAATTGGAATCAGAGAGTGAACCCACAAAAGTGGTTTACAATTGGAGTGAGGAAGGAAAAGTTGAAAAAATTGACCCCATGCCAAAAAAAATCATTTTTGGAGTTCAAACGAACTAATAGGTTCGAACGAATCTAAAGAGGGTTAGAATGAACATGGGTTCGAACGAAGCCATTTAATTAACTTCCCACCATTCCCACAGAAAAACCAAAGGAAACCCTTTTTCAAAGGGGGTTCGAAGAAACCCTTTTTCAAAGGGAGTTCGAATGAACCCTGGTTCGAGTGAACCCCTAGGGGTTCGCTCGAACCCCCCATTTCCCTCCTTCTCCCCCTCAGGTGGTAAAAAATTCTAGAATTTTGCGCTTCAAAGCTTGGGTTGAGGATGAAAATGGAGGAGACTTCACAAACCCAACTGGATGATGGTAGTCCTCGAAACGAGTTATCCAACGAACATAATTTTAATATGTTTTGGTTTTATTATGTATTTGTTTTTTAAGTTTTATTAAACATAGGTTTTTCACTGAAAAACAAGCTCTCTATTCTGCACATGTGGAAAAATAGTAGATTATCAAAATAAAATTTTGAAAAATATGTTTAGGCTGGGTATTGATGTCCTTGATCCATTAAAAAAAAAAATAATTTCGATACATATAGAAAAAGTTATGTTGTATATAGTTCGCCTATGTTTGAATTGTAATTGGTTTGACTTTGAAACTTGATGAAGGAAAAAATATTTAATAAAACACTATGAAACCAAATGAAAGTGCTAGATATCGTAGTTACAAATCTAAATTCGAAAAAATTAGAATTTTACCCTTCATACAAAAAAAGTTATTTTGTATACGATGAGCGTCACTCCTTAAAAATGTTTTTTTTTTTTAAAAAGCTAGTTTTCGAAGGAGATGGAAAAAGAAGTGCAATATGATTCCAAATTTTTTGGAAAAAATATATTTAGAATCTATAGACAAAACGTCACAAATCACTAGTTTGCATCATCTTCAAATTCCTCACGGTTTAGCCGCTATAGGAGTCTGAATGTGAATATTTAGTTAAAACAATCAGTTCAGTGTCCAGTTTATCCAAAAATTGTAAACCAATATTGTGGGATCACCCCAATTACACTTCTTTTTTCATCTCCTTGGAAAACTAATTTTTTTTAATAAACAACATTTTTAAGGAGTGGTGCTCACCGTATACAACATAACTTTTTTTCCATGAAGGATAAAATTTTAATTTTTTCGAATTTAGATTTGTAACTAAGATATCTAGTGCTTCCAATTGGTCTCATAATGTTTTACTAAATATTTTTTCCTTAATCAAGTTTCGAAATCAAACCAATTACAATTCAGACATAGACAGACTGTATACAATGTAGCTTATTTTGTATGTATCGAAATTCATTTTTATTTTTTTGTTGGATCAAAGATTTCAATATCTAGTGCATTCATATTTTTAATAAAACTAAAAGAGCTTTATTTTTGGTGAAAAACCTATGTTTAATAAAACTAAAAAAAAAATACATAATAAAACCAAAACATATTTAAATTATATTCGTTGGATAGCTCATTCTAAAGACTACCATCATCCAGTTGAGTCTGTGAAGTCTCCTCCATTTTCATCCTCAACCCGAGCTTTGAAGCACAAAATTTTGGACTTTTTTGGTGCCTGAGGGAGAGAAGGGGGGAAAAGGAGGGTTTGAGCAAACCCCTAGGGGTTCGAGCGAACCCCCTTTCATTTACCATTTTCTTTTCTTTTTTTAAATGGAAAATGAGGGGCTAACATTTAATGGGTTTGCTTGAACCAAATAGTTCATTCGAACCCCAAAAAATAATTTTTTTTGCATGGGATCGTTTTTTGCAACTTTTCCTTCCTCACTTGAATTGTAAACCACTTTTGTGGGTTTACCCATATATATATATATATATATATATATATATATATATATATATATATGTATGTATATGTATGTGTATATGTCTATGTATTATTTTGTTCTTCCATGCACAATATATATATAGAGAAAGAAATACATATATAAGAACAAAATAATATAATTGCATGGCAAAATATCTTCGAAATGAAAAGAAATATATATATGAAAATATGTCTATATATTATTATGTTCTTCCATGCACAATATGTATATATATATATGGAAATATATGTATATATATATATATAGACAATCACATATATAAGAACAAAACAATACCATTGCATGCATAATAACTTTGAAATGAATACAAGAGAATCCATCTTCATATTTGGGAATAACAAACAAATATTAAAGGAAAATTGCAGAGTTAAAGTTTGTGCATTGTCAAATAAAGAAATACAAGTGCAGGGCAGAAAACCCTGTAATTGTGAACTAGTGAAATCCTTTCCATGTTTGGTAGTAACAATCAAATGAAAAAAGCATTTCGCAGACAGAACTATTATGCATGGAAGAATAGAATAATACATAAACATGCCAGAATATCTTCAAAATGAAAACCAGTCATACCATTTTCATATTTTGGAATAACATGAGAATATTATAAGCAAATTGCAAAGTTAAAGTCTGTGCAATGAGCAAGACACGAATGCAAGTGCATGGTAGAAACCCTCGAAACGATAAACGTTAAAACCTTATGAATATTTCCTAGTAACAAGCAAATATATTGTAACCATTTCTGTATTTTGGAGTAACAAACAAATGTAATAAGCAAAGTGTAGAGTTAAAGTTTGTGCAATGACGAACACACGAACACAAGTGCATGGCAGAAAACCATTCAAACCTTTTCCATATTTTGTTGAACAAGTCTAATACAAAAAGCACAATGCAAAGTAAACGCCAAACCCATTTAAACCATTTAAACTAGTCAAACCCATTTCATATTTCATATAAGGAAGCAAATACAAAAAGCACAATGCAGAGTAAACGTCGTGCAATGAAGAACCCAAGATTAGGAGTGCATAATCGAGTGTAGACGAAAAGAAAACTAGTTAAACCCTCCCCATATTTCATTTAAGGCAATCTTTCTGAAAGACAAATTTCGCAACGAAATTTTTTGCAAAAAAAAGTTGCATGGCAGAATACTATCGTATTCGAAGACACTGGTACAAGTTGAGTGAGGTTAGAAACCTCAACTGAAAGAGAAAGAGAGCTCTGGAGAGTGCAGAGCCGAACAAAGAAGCGCGAAGAGCCAAATAATGAAGCATGGAGAGTCGAACCAATTTCGGTGCCAAACCAAACGAACACTCGAGAATGTTTGCAAACAAAAGGAATGAGAGTGAGTGGGATATGCGAGAATGTGGAGCATTGAATGAACCTTGATCTCTGAATTACACGTTTGACAGTCCGATTAAATGTGAAAGGATGCGTAAGGCAAGTTGGTCAGTGGAGGTAACGAAGGAGGCAACAAGCGATTAATACTCTAAATTGTTCGTTTAGGGTGGCAAGGTTGTCATGGACACGTGATTGTCCAATCCACTGTACGTAGATGTGTTCACCGATTAGGGAGGCAGATGTGCTCCACTTTCGAGCGAAGGGCAAAATGGGCCCATTTTGGACACGTCGAAGTAAATGGTGCTTGACAAGTGGTGGGGTGATCGATTTTTTAAAATATATATATGGCCCGATGCATAAGTGGCAGAGTGACGTGGCAAGCAATTTTTAAAAAAAAATTGGTCCACGTGGACCTCCAAAGTTGACCCGCCCTACTATGGGCCCCTCGCCCCTAGATTATTTCCCAACTAAAATTCAATAACTTCAAGAATTTGAGTTTCATTATTTAATGAGATGAGGATTTGAGTGTTTATGTGAGGCAAGGTAGCCCTGGTTTCCTCCACCTACAACACTTTCCCAATAGGGTTAAGCAATTGAAATAAAAAGGTCCACAATTGCGGTGGAATAGTTTTTACAATCACCCATCTGAAAACAAAATAGATAAGAAATTTATCATTAAATACCTCAAGGGACCAAGATATAAATTTGAAAATAGACTTTCTTATATTCCAATATTCTTTACTGAAAATCCTCTTTTACATGTTATGATTTTTTTGAAGAAAATGACAAGCAAACCTTTTTTATCATTTTATATAATTGATAATATAAATTCTCATTTTTGTCCTCAAACTTATCATCATTGTTAATTAATTATCCTTTTTAGATTTGATTGTATTTGAGTTTTTTGCATCAATGTTTCGGAACACACTCCGTGATCCATCATCAAATAGAAGAGTTTTTTCCATCAACGTTTTAAATCACACTCTGCAATTAATATCATTAATATCATCATTGTACATACAAGCTAAAAATATGGCAACATTTTATAATCTACCTTATTTTTTAAGAGCTTTCAAGAATTCTTTGCTAGGATTTACTCAAAGGGTCGAGAACTAAAAAGGGCCCATTTCCACAATTATCTTCACTTCTAACTTCAAACCTTGCTACTTCTAGAGGTACCTCTACATCTTATGCATTAAGTATATCTTAAGGTAAGGTCTCATGGAGGGGGGCTTCCTTAAAAGTCTCAATGGATGCTACTTAATTTTTTTAGGAATATTTTAAAGTTCTTGGTCCCATGAATTTAATGTTGCAATTGTGCTTAAAATTTTAAGCTCAAATATTTAAGAAATGAATTTTAAAATAATAAATAAATAAAAATTCTCTCGTTTTTAGTTTTTATTTTCCTGATAAAAATTTTAAATTTTAAATTTTAAATGATATGTAGGGATAATTTCTAGCCCCACCTCAATTTCACGAAATATGCAGTCCTAAAAATAGAAGCTGCTATTTTTGAGGAAAAGATTCCAATTAATCCCCTAGCACAATTTTTTTTTCCATAAGACCTCCAGCGCAATGAAAATAGATGCCCAAACCCCATGGGACCATACTGTTAGTATGATTTCCTGGTTTCAGTAGTTTCATTAGTTAATAAATTAGAGTAAGAACTAACAAAGGGGGATTAATAAGTTTTGAGTAAATTGTGTGAGTGATTGATGCACATCGCACATACATGACTCTTTACATGTTCTTCCAGTTTTTTCATTTAATGCAGCTTTCAGCCATTCATGTTTGGGTTGTTCATCCATTTCATTAGTAATGTGAAGTAATTCAGGATGTGGGGTTGTATAAGCCTTTTGTTGGGGTTGCTCCTGCTAGATAAGGAAGTCAAACAAGAAGGAAGACATGAAATGCCTAAAAATTATGGAAACAAACCTTCTTCATAGTATAAAAGTAATTTGCACTGGCGTCCTAGCCATCCATTATAAGCTGTAAGGTTATAATATGTGTGCAATTTCCTTGTTTGTGCATGTCTGTGAATTTCCATTTCAAACGTAAAACACCAGGTCTCTCTGAAAAATCCAAGAAATCAAAGCTTGCTTATGAAGGCACGTAGTATATATTTATTACCAATGCTTTGCTTTAAATTATTCCCAGGCAGCTTTTTATTTGTATTCGAGAGATAAGCCAAGACTGCAAGAATTGGAACCTTCCATAGGAAAAACGATGCATTTGATGATTTTTTCCATGGAACTCTGTTTTTCTTTTCATATTGTCTAGCTCATAAATGCGTTTTGATCTTTTTTCCTGCCTCTTTTACGGCAAATTTCCTTTATCTTCCACAACTTTTTCCAATTTAATTTCCCATACAAGTTTCCCTAGAAAGATCTCATTTGTTCTTTAAATTTTAATGATTACCATGCTCCACAGAGGTCGTAGTTGCTGCCCAGCATCGACATCAGTTTGCTCGAATTGTTTCTTTAATAGGGGTAAAATCTGGTGGTTGCGGGACTATATTTAAACTTTTTAATTGTAAAACACGATCAAAATTTTCTGGAGTCTCTGTCCAATTCTAGAGCAAACTTTGGGAAGAACATCAGTAATTGCAAAGGTTTATAGTAATCCTGTATTTACTCTTTTATATTTTCTTCTTTGTTGATGAACTCTCATAGCATCTGAAGGGCAATATGGAGTGGATAGGCATCATAAAAATTTTACATGGAAAGCAGGATTAACCATCAAATTCAACTCTCTATTCTCTTCAACTCCTCCATCAATAGAATCAATTATCTCCAATTTCTCCTATTTTAAAACTAATTCAAGCTCCCCCTCTCACAGCATCTTTCCCCCCATTAAATCTAGGAGCTGCAAATTGGCATGAACTTGGCACAATACAACCTGTTAAACCTGTCCATTGTAACATCCAAAATACTTGGCAAATATTTGGCATCCCCTTGTACAATTGCTAGTTATTGACTTGAACATGATGAATTTTGTAGGTTTGCAGCGAAAATATGATTAAGACACTGTCTATAACTGTTCTATTTAGTATTTGAGTGTAAGTCTCAATCTCAATTTTATTGTTCATTAATTACTCTCATAGCACTTGTAGTCACAAAGTTGAGTGCTTCTTGTAAAGAGAATTAACCTGACAAATTAAGCAATTCGGCACAAGTCCATAATCTTGATACAAAATGGATTCTGTAACTTGCATAAAAGGTAATTTATTCTAGTTACCATGTGAAGCATATATAAAAGTATAAAATTTATTTCTATTCATTGCACTTGTCAGCATTTTCATTCTTTCATTGGAACTCAATTATATATTTTCATTACATTCGAATATTGTTAGACAACATTTCAGCTCATTTCACAGAAAGCTTTAGGTTCCACTTTGTTTTTTCCTGGAAACTTAAAGACATACATCTTCAAGGGCTGCTTGGCATACCAGTAGCACAGTCATTTCATGTTAGATATGAGGGGTATACATTTCATTACACATTTGGATCCTACATAAAAAAATTACGAATGTTTAGACACCTTATTGTGATTCCCTATACAGGCTTCATATTTAATGCTCTAAATGAAAGGTAAGGAATGCAGGTTAAATGGGTAAACTAGTGAGATTGAGGTGCAATTAAATTGTTGGTATCATCTTCATCATCGGTGTCTAAGCATGCTTGAATTTGAGCCTGACTTAGCTGCTGGAATTTAGTGGCTTCTTCTTCTCTCTTCTTGTGGAATTTTTTGGTCCAAGAAACAACACTACCCAAAACTCCCACACCAATCACTACAGAAACAAATGGGATAAACCACTGTAGGTACAGCAAACATGTTAGCATCATGATTTATTGCTATGACAATCCAAACCACCATTTGCGAATCTATAATACTATGACAATCCAAAGCACCATTTGCAAATCTATAATACTTTGACTTCTATTCTCTAGGAAATATAAAAGAAGTCAAATTGTTTTGGACTCGTAATACATACCTCATTCCCTCCACCTTCATGGTGAGTAGTTTCAGAGTTGGGTTTCGTATAATTAAGGTTATGTGCTGTATAAAAACAGAAGATAAAGGAGTTAGAGGAAAATCAAAATTTTCAACACCCAAGGCCAAGAATGATAACCACTATAAGATCACTCAATCTGTAATGCATACACACGCCATTTGCATTCATTGCACCATACAAATAGAGGTAAGCTTGTATAAAGCCTCTACTACATAGCTTGTAGAGAAAGAGAAAAAAAATTATTTTTTCTTCTGAAATGCAGATTGAAGATGAAAA
Organism: Sequoiadendron giganteum; assembly: GCA_007115665.2. Taxonomy (NCBI): domain Eukaryota; kingdom Viridiplantae; phylum Streptophyta; class Pinopsida; order Cupressales; family Cupressaceae; genus Sequoiadendron; species Sequoiadendron giganteum. The sequence goes on from CM021102.1 coordinate 56,027,666, forward strand.
TTTTATTTTCTTGGTTTATTTGTTCATGTAACTTTGAAATTTATACATTGAATAAAGAATAAATTATTGTCATGTCCAAATATCAAAAGTAATTACTATGAAAATCAGTTTGGCTGTGCCAAATTATAAGCACCTACAGCACATTGAGTCTATGTCTTTAAAGCTCGCTGAAAAGTACAATAAAATAAAACAAAAGAATTTCAAAAGCTATACAATGAGCAAGCAGTTTGCACACATGATCTGCAAAGCACAAATGCATGAAAATTATAACTCTGAAATGTCCTTATACAGATATATAGTCAGGAAGTTGGGAATTTGATAATCACATCCTATTTTCTACAATGTAAGAGGGGCACAATAGAATACTGAGTACTATAATAGTGGAGAAGCTAATCTCAAAGGTACTTCCCAAGCACGATTTAGGATTTATCCATTCTTTAGAGAAAATAATGGCAGGAGTCAAGAATTGAGCATATAACAGTGTACCCCAAGGATGCATTCCCGGGCTTTGCCCACATTTGCATGTCTGTGGACATTTGGGAGACGGGAAAAAAAGTCTCCTCCATGTCTCCCATTTATTCTAGGGAATGTCCTCAAAACATCTACCCAAACCGGGGAACATTCCTAGGACACCCCCTTCTGCATAAACATTTTGGGGATGGCCTACCATCCCTGACGTCCATGTGATGTCACTATACAAAAACCAATAATAAAGTATTTAAAAGAAAAATTAAAAAACTCATCCTTTTATGGGGAGCTCACATTGACACCCAAAAATGGCATGTACCAGTAAGGTTCATGTGGCCTCAAAAGCCTTAAATTGGGCTTGGTGTCAGGGACTTTGCCTCTCAATCTTGCCCTGAATTGCAACAGGGAATGCACTATGCTGGGGGCTGTCATACTCAGACCTCCACTCTAGGTTTAGAAAACAAAACATAAATATTGTTTTGAACTACACCAGATGGAAAATGTTTTTTTTTCCTGGAATTTTTCCAAATGCTACTAATATGTAAACCATTTTAATTTACTTTACATTTATGATTTGACAATTGACATCAAGTTATCAATTAGCAGCTGTATTCTCAGTTTTCTATTTAATTTTGTGCAATTTCAAGTAATGCTACTATGATATAAACCATAGCAGCAAAAATCGTTTGGGTAAAAAATTGGCAAACCAAAAATTCAGGATTTTTTGAAAAATCATGAAAAAATCGGGGAAAAAATCAGATTTAAAAAAAAAAAACATAAAAAAAAATGTAGAAAAATAGACAAAACCTACTTTTTTTTGAACATTTTCATGAAATTTTTGAAAATAACGACTAGCGCGAACATATTAATAACAAAAAAACACGTGTTTTCTGGGTTTTTTTGCGCATTTTAGGGTTCCGGATTTTCCGCTTTTTTTAATGATATTTTTGATGTTTAAATCACGATTTAAACGCTATTTTCAACGATTTTTTTGCAGGGTTAACGGAACCCAAAAAAATCGGGATTTTTTGGAGGAAAAAATCGGGAACCTTGCAGATTTTTACGATTTTTTGCAGATTTATGCTTCTATGATATAAACCACTCCGATTTATTTTTAACATTTATGATTTGACAATTGATATTGAATCAATTGCATTCTTAATTCTCTATTTAATACTATAAATTTTGTGAACAGAGAAAATTGAAACAAGTAGAGGCAAAAATACTGATCTTTGATTCACTGAAGGCTGCTACAATGACTGTTTTCTGGAAAAACAATAAAAGATTACATCACAAGCATACAATCAACCATTATTTCAGAGTGAAACAAAGTCAAAGATGCAATCAATGAAGAAAATTACAGAAGTAAAGACCTAATTTTGAGTCATGACTGAAAAAATTCAAGGACAATGTCACTTTGTCACAATAAACTTTTCCAGCCTTTGCAACAAAGCATAGGCCTCTTATTTATAGATTTTGAGAGCCTAAACTCAGAAAGTCATGTTGACTTTAGATATTTTTCCTATGTGTTGTTATCCTTATCCTCTATAGATAAGATTTACCTTTTTGCTTTATGAGTTGTCATCTTTATCCTCTATGGAAAAGATATTTGTAATCCTTATCCTCTGTGGATAAGATATTTGTAATCCTTATCCTTTGCCCTTTGACTTCCTTGAAGTTAGTGAACTCTATTATTTTCGCATGCTTCACTGATTTCGCAGAAAAAAAATTGTCCTTTTTTTTTGTTCCGATCTTTCAAAAGAATCAGGTAATAGTTCTTTGTGCAGCTATTTTTCCTGAATGTAATGCATGGCAAAAGCAAACAATAGGGAGATGGTTGATCTTTAGATTCCTAACTTTTGGGCATCTTGTTTGAGTCCAATGCATGTTGTACCTACAAAAATGAACACATGAAGGTTCAAGAAAGCAAAGAATTGTAAGGCAATTGATCTAGATGCTTAGAAACATGGTTAACACTGAATTGTGAAGAGTACATAGCCAAGATGGAGGATGGAAATTAAGTATTGGGATATTATTGATTGATGATGATGTTACTGAAGACCTAGAGAAGACAATAAGCTTGTTAAAATGCAAAGAATATAGTGGATATCAGGAAGCGTAGCTTCAACATACTGGAGTTTCCCACATTGGGTTTCTTGTGTCTATCAGATATATCTCTTTTATTAGTATATTTAATTTATTTGTCGCATACTTCTATTTCTTTCAATTAGTGTTCCACGGGGATGCGTCCCCCCCAAAAAACCCCTCGTTTCCTAGATGGGGACGTCTCGGAGACTTGGGGACATGGGGGGGATGTCCCCCCACTAGCCCACCACCAACGCCACCATCCCACCACCAGTTTTGCTGTCTCCAAGAAGCCACTAGGACTTCGAGGATGCTGGGGTGTCCCCAAGACGTCTAGGGGACTCCTAGTTGTCTCCAAGATGTATAATTCTTATACTTATACATCTTTTGATAACTATTTTTTCAAGTACTATATGTATTTCAGCACCCTGCCGCCCCCCCACTGCCGTCCCCCCGCTGTCCCCTTGCCGCCCCCAAACTTAGACCCCCCATCCCCGCGTACCCGAAACACGTCCCCTGTCGTCTCGCCGTCCTCGTCCCCGAAACCCCATGGAACACTGCTTTCAATTAATTCACTATCTCAAACATTTAAGAGTGTATAAGAAATTAGTTGAATGTATGAGCACAAATATAGCATTTTTTAAAACAATTAAGAGTTCAATTCAGTCTCATACAAAGTTAAAGGAAAATACATCCCTATGGACTATTGTTTTGTGGAAGTGTAAAGAAATCACATGATTGGTAGTAGCATAGATAAGGTTAGTAACATGATATGTAATGTATGTAGCATCTATGAGAGCATGTGTAGAATTAAATTATCAAATGTATGATGTAGATGGAAGCTTGAAAGTCTAGAAAACATCGTGTATTATCTTTTGAGTGTTGTTTCAGTAGTATAGAACTTTGGAACAACATATAATACAGTAAATCCATGTTGAATAGTGCAATGGATTACCATCTCAATTACAGATCCAATTTCTTTATCCTGTCAATGCATTGGACATGTTTCATTGCTATCTAATTCCGTATACAGAATTTGATAAGTTAGATAATCATAATAATCTATTTTATATAGCATCAACATTGATGTTGAATTAAGAGAAAATGTGCTTTAGAATTGAGTTATATTTCAACATTCTTTCAGATTAAAAAGACAGTAGTATTCTATGATGCTTAATCAACCCAAAAATTTGAGGAAGCATGGTCTAACTAAAGTTTCTGCTTCCATGTATGTGATATGCATTTAATTTGAGATAGTATTTTCTACGGAGAAATTTTAACTTGAGAATCTCGATTAAATTGTTTGTCAACTTACAATGGCTCTTACTTTAGTATAATTCCTCAAAACAAAACCCCCACAACCTCTGATCCTTAGGTAATTGAAGAATGCCACAGAGAAAGGAAAACAGTTTTGTAAGCTCTTGAACCTATAGAGAAAAGCAAACTGTCATAAATATTTAGGGGAATGAAGGATAGGAGAATGTGCAATGACAATTGTGCATTTATGTGGTACATATGGAGTCCAAATTTCTGAAAACACTGATACCAGTTCCTCTGAATATTCTGTAAAATTCGTAAGATGTTTATCAGGCAGAATTCTCCTATTGCAGGTGGTGTGTACCTTTTGAGAGTGGCTGGGGGGTTTTGGTTGCTATTTGGACCCTCAATAAACTATGAAAATAGTTGGCAAGGATGGAATGCCAATATAGATGATCTGAAGGCAGACTATGACGTCCTTCAAGATCTCTTAACCAAGATGTGCTATAGATTATAGAATAAAAGGATAACATTGATGTATGGCAGAAGTCATTGGGAACAACTGCTATACTGGCAGTGGTGAAACAGTTTATCTCTCAAAAGGTGATGTCAGCAGTGAAACAAGATATCAGTTCCCCTGAATAATCTGTGAAATTTGTAAGATGTTTATCAAGCACAATTCTCCTATTGCAGGTGGTGTGCACCTCTTGAGAATGGCTGGGGGGTTTTGGTTGCTATTTGAACCCTCAATTGACTATGAAAATAGCTGGTGAGGATGGAATGCCCCATATAGAGTACCTGAAGGCAAACTATGGCACCCTTCAAGATCTCTTAACCAAGCTGTGCTATAGACTATAGAATAAAAGGATAACATTGATGTATGGCAGAAGCCATTGGGAATGACTGCTATACTGGCAGTGATGAAACAGTTTATCCCTTAAAAGATGATGTCAGCATTGAACCAAGATGTAGCATGATATGTTCTTATGTGGGTTTGCATGGCAACAAGAAACCTAAACTTCAAGCACTTAGTAGTAAGACAGTCTCCAGAGTGGCAACAGCACTTGTAAATGTCTCTGTAGCAAGTTCATACAGACTATAGGGGTTGTGATGGTACATTTAAGCAGGACACAGCTAAATGGGGGGAGCCTGTTAAGCATTATATTACATTGGTCACTAGTCTTGGAACAGATAAGACGACAATGCCATGAAAATGAACACTCTTTATGGAGGTTTTTCTGCAGCTCTCATAAATGACTCTGTGTGGTTCATTAATGGGGTCTCTTCTTATAGTCTGAAGTCTGAACTACTTGTACAATTCTATGATTAGTTGGTGCTATAATTGACTGATACAATTTTTTTTTTTTTTGATTCTATCTATTCAATCCATTCAAAAAATTAGTTTTTTCAAATAGGCCTTACTTCTGCAGAAGTTCCTAATATATGAACATGGTACTGACTTTTAAGAAACATGTAGTCCGAGTGATGCAATTCTATTTGTGGGGAACCTCTTTGCTGTACTGTGGAGCAAAGCAAAAGAAATTGAATGAAACAAAGATCTGTTAATGGATTCTGTGTGTAGCAAAAGGCTTATCAGAATGAACCTTTGTTAGCAAAGGAAGCCTTGGGGATCAGATGCTTAGAAGGGATAGAACAGTGAACCTGATCTTTTTCAAGATACATTAATTCCACTTAGAGATAGTAATTTTTTTGATAATTTGATAACCAACTCCAGTCTAATAATTCAATAACAAAGTTCAAAGCTGTCCATAAGAGGACAAGAAAAAGAGAAGCCCCTCTATCATGAAGAGAGTATGTTACTAATCTGATATAGTTCTTGGTTAATAAACTAGCAAATAGAGTTAAATAAAATTATTCTACAGCAATATGATCCCCTTCCCCTTCTCTTGACTACTTTTTCAAGTGTCGACAGTATTTTTGGTAGTATCATATTTAACCTATCATGTTTCTCTATTCGTTCCCCACACAAGTTTTGACAATTCAAGAACAATTCTGTTTAAAACCTTAGCATCATAAATCAATCACCACAAACTACCAGTAGCTTTTTGAAAATGATATACTTATGGCAGTGGGAAAATTACAAATCAAGTTCTATGCAAATTTCATGTGGCCTAGAAATTAATGGTCTAAAATTGCAATGTGTGGTTAAAGTCATATGTTTGTCCAAAGACTCAAGAAATACATCATCTTATTGGGGGTCAATGGAGTGAGGGTTGAATAGGGTTCTTTGATACAAATAGGGCAAAGGCAGCCAGAAAATGTGATTGGATTAATAATGTAGGGAAGTTGAAAAAGGTTAAGGTACAGAAATATTGATTCCTGCCAAAATACCGTACCATCCATGCAATTAGTGGTTGAATTTACAGACTGGCCTCAATTATCTTATGAAGGGCTTTTGAAATGTCAGTCCTCTGGGTGAAATATCAAATTTTGGCACTGGGCTACATATGATAAGTTGATAACCAATTCCCATTTTTAAAATCGTTATTTATGAGGCAGGCTGCAGAGCGATTACTAGTAGAAATCTGTCTTAATCATCATGAACGACTTAAGATGAATTCTCTAGATTAGAACTTGGCTTTCACCTACACAAGGTGCACCCAGAAATCAATTGCCCTGCATCCAGGGGCTAATTGTCTAGAGTTTTAACTTATATCACTACACAGTATTGAATCTTCAGGTTGCATTTGTAAGTTAAAACTTATTATAACTATAACTAATCTCAGGTTGGAGTTGTGGTTGGCCGAGAGCGTACTTGGTCGGCCGTGAGTTGATATAGTCGGTCAAGAGTGTACTTGGTCGGCTATGAGTCATAAGTAAATAAGACTTTAGTTAATATTAATAATACATGTACTTATGTTATGTACGTGTCATGTTAGTTGGTTGTTCTTGACGAAGTAATTAGTTATAATGAAGGGACGCAATGGTTGGTACCTCAACCACCGCCAGCGTACTATATGTACTTGAGTCATGTAGTCGAGAAGGGGACGGTTCTACGATACTATGCCATGTTCTGTCTGAAGACACTATGATGTAATTACCGAACACTGAATAAAGAAATATATCTATGTTCTATGCAATTGCCATGTGATTATTATGTACTGTCAATGTTATTTTATATTTTCGTTTACTCTATATGTCATTGTACCCGTAGCGAGTAAACATTTGGCGTCGTTGCCTAAGCGGACCAGGGAAGAACTCGTACAATGGTAGCGTAATGGGCTGACCGGCGGAGGAACCCGTAGAAACTAATGAAGAAAGAGAGGACGACTTGACACGGGATTTGATAAATCTCTAGAACATATCCCTACGAGATCACGTACAGAGGGAAGCCCTCAGGCGAGAAATCCCTGAGGCAATTGTTTGGGATCGACTCGAAGTGAATGACAAGGTTGATCACCTTCTCCACTACATGCCAAGATTATTGGCCTGCCATTCAATCATCCTACAAGACCTTCGGGTGGAGGAGGATCAGGAATGCTGAAGGCATCAAATCTTGCAGCGGTACGAAGAACGAACCAAATGGGGAGAGGAGGAACGAGACACTAGTCGGAGACGTACCCCTGGCAACCAACAATGATCGCGTGAAAGACCTGTAATGCCCGTATAGCCGAACAAAGACAAGAACCGAATACCATTTGGGCACGAAGAGGAGGAGGAAAGAGTTCGGTGATCATTGAGAGTACAGAAGCAAGAAAACCAGCGGCGAAGATTAAGGCAAGTTGATAAGGAGTTGAATGAAGATTTAATTGAGATAAATCAAAGTATAAAAAGAACAAATGCTAATCTTGAGAAGATAGATCAATCTATCAGTAGAGCACACCAGAGTTTTGTGGAAGGGAGGGATGAGGAACCCTTCATAACCCCGTACGTAGAAAAATATAAAAGCCAAGAAAATGAGGATGAATTGAGTGGAGAACTTGAGAACAACATCCAACGCATTTGGGAGTTGTCCATATCAGACGACGATGAAGGGTTGAGGATAGGGAGATCTGAGCCCAAAACCCCTTGGCAGAGGGAGCACCGGAGTGGAACCCAGGAAACTCAGGGTGTAGAGGACGCTGACGGAGGACGGGGAAGTGACTCGTACGTGGCCGAGAGTGCAAGTGATGCACCGGAATGTAACAGGAAAACCAATCCAGTCAAGTCCAATATACAAGGAGGACAGCGAGGAAGGATGGTGACTCCAGAGCAGCAAAAGCTGCCGAATTTTATGGGGAATGGGTCAAAGGATCCAGTACGACACTGTAAAACATGTGAGATGATCTAGATAGCGAGTGGAGAAGATGACCCGGATAACTGGTTGAAAGCGTTTTCGGCGACACTCAGAGATAGTGCCATTGACTAGTACTCAGGACTGGATCAAGCACAAAGAGCATCATGGAGATTACTCAAGAAGGCCTTTCAGGATGAATTCAAATTACTGAGCGATGACAGCGAGATTGTAGCAGAAATCCACAGTACGAAGCAAGGGAAGCACGAGAGTGTGCGTACCTATAATCGAAAATTGAAGGATCTGTTGGGCAAATTGGAGACACAACCAGCGGATGGCCTAAAGAAGCGATGGTTCATTGAAGGCTTGCTTTAGTTGTTGAGGAAGAAGATGAAAGTCGTGCCTCCGTCGTCGTACGCTGAAGCATACAATCAGGCGATGGATATAGAAAGAAAAAACAAAACATCCTCCTGAGGGAAAAAGAAGACGAACAACGAGGAGAGTACGGACGATAGCGACAGTGAATCCAGGATCGTACAAGCACTCAGGAAAGATATGATGCGAATGATGAAAGAATTGAAGGCCGACAAAGAGAGTACGAGGGAAGCACGAGAACTGTGGTGTACAAACTGCAATGGGGAAGGTCACACGAAGGCGAACTGTCTGAAGAAGTTATTCTACGATATCTGCCAAGTGATGGGACATCCCGTCAAGGAATGCCCATACAACTTAAAAGCCAGAAGTGCACAAGTACTCTTCACTCAAGGAGAACCGTCGACACCGCCAAACACACCACCGAAGCCCCAGTACAATAGCAATGCATCCCCTGGAGGTTACCAAAGCAATAGGAGTCTGAGGAACAGAATACAATACGACAGTAAAGGACGACCCATGATCCAATGTCGGAAGTGCAATGAATGGGGTCACTTCGCCAAGGATTGCCAGCCAAGGTTCAGGAGGAAGATTGTGTAAGTGGTGTGGACCAGGCAACCATGAAGATAGTGAATGCCCCAAGCAGAAGGGTATCCATATGCTGGAAGTAGAAGAACAAGAGGTACTGGCGATCACCAGAGCGCAAGCAAAGAAGGCAACCTACCCAGATCCATGTATGGAAAAACAAAGGATGATAGAAGCAAAAGCCGAAGTGGAACTCGTGATGGCGAAGGAGAACAAAATATCTCTGGAAAAGCCAGAAACCTCTCGGCGGTCGGAGGCAGAAACCAACATCGTACGACAGGTACTGCAGACCATTGTACCGATCAAAGTAATTGACCTTCTCTAGACATTGCCGCAGTTGGGACTCGCAATGACAAACGTCCTCGGGGATGTCAAGCAATCGCGAGCAGAGGACCGAAGGCAAGAATTGGTACTAGATTCACCACCGTACGACGAACAAACCATTGACCCCGTACTACTCATGGCGAACATCGGGAAGATGCCGGCGGTTGTGCAGATGGAGATCAGAGGGAATATCTTGACAAATACTATCGTTGACGAAGGATTGAGAGTCAACGTATTGCCCGAAGACATATGGAAGAGCCTCGGGAAGCCTACACTCTGGCCACCGACATTCCAACTCGTCGATACCAATCAACATGGTATCTAGCCATTGGGAACACTGATGGCGCAGAAGGTGATTATCGAGACACAACAATTTTTGCTAAATTTTGTCGTCATCCCATTGCAGAGGAAGGCGTACGATCCATTGCTTGGATGAGGGTGGTTAGTGGCAGCCAAGGCGAATCATAATTGGAAAAGAAATACACCGTCCATAGAGAATGACGAGAGGAAGTATGTGATCGACTTGAAGAATCAAGCTGTCAGTGAAGAACTGGCATCTTCTGAATCAGAATCTGACAGGGGAGAGTTAGACATGGACGAAGATAGGAAAGCAATGGAACCTAACAAGGAGGGTGTACTTGAAATCGAGAGTTGCTCGGAAAACGAGACAAGTTTGTTGAATGGCCTATTTCATTAGCAGATGGAAGATTATGAGGTGTTCCAACAAGAGTGTAACATGCTACAGATCGAAGAAATCCAAGAAGGAGAAGAGAACGACACGTCTAGCTAGACACTTTCAGTCGAGTACGAAGAGCACAAAGAAAGAATATCATAACTGGATGATATGCTAGCCCACAAATCCGAACAAGTACGAGATAGAAAAATTGTGTTGGAGCCAAAAAATGGAAAAAATAAAGTAGAGGAATTAGAAAATGTTAAAAACGAGGAGAGAGAAAATAAAGACAGAGAGAGAAAAGAAGACTTAGGAGAGAGAAAAGAGACAGAGGAGAGAGAAAACAAAGACAAAGAAGGAAAAGATGACAAAGGAAAGTTAGTACGCCAAGCAAAAATCAAATCGCCCAAAGTAAAATCCGTACGAAGAAGGAAAGAGGGAGTTGTATGCCAGGAGACAAAGCACGTACGACGGCTAGGAGAGAACTCAAAACGAAAGTCTATATGGGCTAATTCATTTGCTGTACACTTGAAGGAGAGGGATGTTGTACGAAGGATTGAGGATGTTGTATGGGTGGCACAGAGAAAGAGGGTCGTACGACTAGGAGGATGCATCGTACGTTGGAAGTTGAAGGAGGCCGTATGGCAAAATCAGAAGGAACCCGTATGCTGTGGGAAGGAGACCGTACGACAGAACATGGAGTCCATACGTTGTGCAAGCAGGAAGTCCGTACGTTGGGCAAGCAGGAATTCCATACGAATAAACTTGAAGAAGCCTGTACGGTTGAGACAGGGAAAGGCCGTATGCGTGAATTGGACAAAGGTCGTACAGATGAAACAGAGGTCCGTACGCCAGAGTGAAGTAAAATCCGTATGCTACAAACAGAGGTCGATACGCTAGAGTGAAGGAAAATCCGTACACCAAAGACAAAAATCTGTACGCCACACTGAAGAGATCACCGTACACCAAACTCAAAAATTCGTACACCAAACCCAGGAGTCCTTACACCAAGCTCAGAAGCCCATACGCTGGAGGCAGTTAGCCGTATGACCAAACCAAGAATGATCCGTACGTTGTAGAGAGAAAACCGTACGGCAAAACAAAAATTCAGAACAAAGTGGTGAGCAAGCCGCCGTACAACAAGGAAAACATTTTGTACGCCTAAACAGGAAATCCGTACGAGAGGCTGTGGGAAGAACCGTACAGTTGAATCAAGAGGAATCTGTACGGTTGAAAAGGTTCGTACGCCTGAGGGAGCCGAAGTCCGTACGTGTGAGTTGGAGGAGGTCAGTATGGGTCAAACAAAGCACATCCATACCAAACATCGAACTAAGGAAAAGCCATAGTGTCGTGCAAGTGGAAAAAAAGGCCGTAATCGAAGTAAAGTCTAAGAAAAACAATACAAAATCTGTATTTTTCAGCTTCATCAGCACTATTTGGAACTTGTGGAAAAATCATGAAAATAAGGCGCATGATGCAGTTTCTAGTGGTTTCAAAAGTGTTAAATTGGTCTTGGCGGCGGGGACGCTGCCCCTCGACCCTACCCTATATCGCATGCCCTTGGACCCCACAAGGGGCGCTGCCCCTCGACCCCGCTGGGGGCGCTGCCCCCAAACCCCCGTGAGGGGCGCTACCTCTTGACCCCGTTGGGGGCATTGCCCCCGGCCCCCCTCAAATTTATTGGAATTGCCAAATTGTAGTACAACCAACCATCATAGTACAGTCATAGGAGCAATTGCTTATCGAGCAGATGAGAGTTGCAACCCTCGAGGAGAAGTTGGCAGAGAGAGACGGAGTATTGGGAGAGAGTGACAACTAGTTGGCAAAGAAGGATTGGCTATTGGTAGAAAAAGATACACAGGTAGCTGATGTGCAACGATTTTCAGCCAAGGGGGAGAGTCAACCACAGGGAAAAGACAAGGAATTGGCTAGCACCAAGCAAGAACTCGAGTTGGTATTTTTGGTTTTCAGTCGCCTGGAAGACTACTTTGTGGGGGGGATGATGTGGTCGACCGAGAGCATACTTGGTCGGCCGTGAGTTGATATAGTCGGTCGAGAGTGTACTTGGTCGGCTGTGAGTCATAAGTAAATAAGACTTTAGTTAATATTAATAATACATGTACTTATGTTATGTACGTGTCATGTTAGTTAGTTGTTCCTGACGAAGTAATTAGTTATAATGAAGGGACACGACGATTGGTACCTCAACCACCGCCAGCGTACTATATATGTACTTGAGTCATGTAGTGGGGAAGGGGATGGTTCTACGATACTATGCCATGTTCTGTCTAGAGACACTATGATGTAATTACCGAACACCTAATAAAGAAATATATCTATGTTCTATGCGATTGCCATGTGATTATTATGTACTGTCAATGTTATTTTATATTTCCGGTTACTCTATATGTCATTGTACCCGTAGCGAGTAAACAGGAGCAACTGCTAGTTATAACATTAGATTGTTGGCTAATAAGCAACTAGTGGTAGACGTGAGAAATCACTGTTAGAACTAAAAGGTACGCATCTATGTGGACTTTGCCTAGGATCAACGTACATAGGAATATATGGTGAACTCACTAACTATTAGCTATCAACTTGGATAGAATAAACAAAACCACACAGTATCAGGGCACCATTGTATTAAATATCTATCTATGATACCTAAAAATATAAAAACAAGTAGAGATTGTGAGTTCATATAGAAATGGTGCGTGGTACAAAAATTCCTGGGAAAACTTATTGAGTGAAATTTTTGGGAAAGTCATTCTAAAACATCCTGAATAGCAAAAGACTTGATTAATGTTTGAACGTTCCGAGCACCTATGTGCTTTTCTCACTTGTCAGCTCCATTTTTAGCCGATAGGCTATATATTGTTTGAAGTTTTAAAGGATACCTGTCTGCCTGTAAACAACTCGCCAGAAAACAATTCGCCATCGTTGTTGACTGTTACTCACATTTAATTTTGGAATCTCAAAATCAAATCAGATTTTTGTTGACTCCCATATTAATATTCTGATCTCCGAATCGAATCGGATTTCCGTCGCATGCGAGCCCTAAAACCTTGAAAATCTTATATTTTTAGATCCATTTTTCGCTATAAAAAATTCTGCCGTGGAAGGGCTTCTTAAATTTTTCCTACAAACTCTGCACATTTTTTCTCATCAGCATTGTTGACAGATGACATAATTTGTGCATAATCTTGAGGTAGGTCACTTGCCATGGTCTCACTGATTTTATTTTTTGAATCTGTTTGCCGATCGTTTATTTGTTCTATTTTATTTTATTCTAAAACAATTATGTTGTTATCTCGCAACCAACATTTATGTTTAAAAGGCTGCAAAGATATTGTCTAAAACTCCTCCCCCGACATGTTTAACAGGGTTGTGCAGGACTGATATGGTGGGGGCAATACATGGGAATTCATAATAACACCATTGCCAGGCAAAAGGGTAATATGGAGGACACCATTGCCAGGCAAAAGGGTAATATGGAGGCAATGGGTATTTCTGCTCTTCTTTTCCCATTATTATATATTCTTTTTTTTAAAGCCCCTTGTGGCCAGAATATTGTTTTTAAAGTCTTCTATTGTTCTCTCCTACAAGCCAAGATTCATCAGGGAGTTCTAGATTGACAAGGCGGTGGCTAAGGAGAGGGAAACATGTTTTTTGGGCATTGCAAGCCATGGCCAAAGCAGGACTAATATTTAATTGTTTCCTTGAATTCTTTTCCACCTTATTCACCACGAATGAATATACATGGGACATGGTTGTAGGGTTTCCTTGGGGGGGTGCCAGATATAAATACACAAGGAAAAGCTTCACGGGTCTAGCTTACTGTTGGGATTCTGCTATTGTTGATTTGCAAAGCACCATTTGAGCAAAAGCAAGGACAAGGGATTCCATCTATGCCTCCCTTAATATGAATGAAAATGAAGGGTTTTGTAAGTGGACGACATTGATTCTCAATCTGCTTGACTATCGAACCATCATCTGGTTCACCCACTCATTTATGGGCTTTCTCCGTCTTACGAGGTAGGGTTTTTAAAAAGCTAAAACATCTTCAAACCAAAAACAAGAATGTTTTTTTTTTTAAAAGACCAATTGTTCTGCTTTTTTAAATTCCACAGAGGAGATAATTGTATATGATCGGCTGCCATGCTTTTGTGCTCCAAATAAATATTTGAATTTGAAGGGTATCTTTTACATTTGTTTTTTTCATTGGACTTGAATGTGGGTGTGGCTATCTATATCTTCCAGTATGTTGTAGGGCACATAGTTTTGGAGGTTTTACTTGTGGCATTGATTGGTTTCTTACTGTTTCAGAAGAGTTATCAGCCGGAAAAGCATCCTCTTACACCAAAGGTTGGCATTATTTTTGTTTTTAACAAAATTCTATTCTTAATATTGGCATTGATATGATTTTTAGGCATTGGTTATTAAAATTCAGACCATGGTAAGCAGATTCTGTACTAAGAAAAATAATTCAACTTGCGTTAAAAAACTTCAATCAAAACAATAGACTCGAGTATGACAACTACTAAGAATATGAGCAACGCACACTTTAAAAACTGTTACTTATTAACCTTAAACTGAATTACATTCAAACACTATTTTTTGATATTCTATATATTCTTTTTCGTGTAAGTTATGCAACCAAGATCTCTTTTATAGACTAAAAAAATCTGTTTGGCTTTACAAAAGCTAAAGTAGAAAAAACTAAATAAAACAAAGATGAAGCGCTTTGTTCTAGTGACAAAAACAAATTATCTTTATGAATTTAGAGACCCTCTAAAAATACAAAAAGCTAAACTGAAAAATAAAACTTAAAGCTTCTTTTAGTGCCCAGCTGTAGGAGAACAAAAACCAAGCAACACACTTGAAAAGCTAACAATCTCTTTTTGTGAGGAAGGTGTTCTCCATCAAACCCAATCTTTCTCTCAATATATCAAACTTCTCTTTTTGCTCGGTGCTTTGTTAAAATGTTTACAACTTGGCCATTTGAGGGTATGTAAACTTCTCTTTTTGCTCAGTGCTTTGTTAAAATGTCTACAACTTGGCCATTTGAGGGTATGTACAAAGAACTACCATTTCTTTATGAAGTCTTATCTTTGAGGAGGAGTTATCAAATGTCTATATGCTTGGAGTGACTATGAAACTCTGGATTCTTAGAGAACTTGATGCAACTCTGTTTATTGTAGTACACTATTGTTGGCTCCAACATTTGATCAGTAATTTTTGTTATTAACTCGTGAAGCTAAATAGCCTCACAACTAATAGAAGAGTCTGCTATATACTATTCATTGGCTGACCTTATGCTACTACTGCCTGCTCCTTGTTCGACTACTATATCATATTTAACTTGAATTTTGAAACAAGAACTTGAAGTTCTCTTCCTTGATACACCCAATTTTCTTAACTTGAAAATTTCAGCAAAACCCTTTTCATCCTTGTAAATTTTGAAGAAACATTGTGCAAATTCGAAGAAGTTGTATGGAACAAGACTGAATGTTACAAGTCTTATTGGATTCACTGTTGGTTTTACCCAGAAGTTTACTTGTAAAACTGAATGAAATGGCTTCATTTCGAGGATAGAGAAAATATGGAGCTAAGTTTGTCTGTAGAGCAGAAAGGCTCGCATTGATCCTCTATAAAGATAGTCTATTTTATTTTGTATGGAGATATTCTTAACTACGCTGACATAGAAAAGGATGGTAAGAGAAACACTTCCATCCACTTTGTGTCGTTGTCTACATGTTACATAAATGTCCATGGTACATAGTGGTTTCAAATAGGAATTAGTTTATAAAATTATTAGAAGCTATCCCCTCAATCACAAGATTGGCCTTGCTGCAGTAAGGAATGGAAAATAGCACAGCAGCATATGACTCTAAATGCACAACATTTGAAATATGATGCATTTTTTTAATCTTAACATGGGAAATAGAGAAGGATTGAGGCTTGTTCTCGGGCCACTCAACCTTGGTTAATGATAATTTGCCAGAGTAAAATAAAGTATTACAGATTGTAGAATATTAATACCCATATTGTGTAGGAAGCTTTAACTAAGCTGCTTTTCTCTTGAAGCATAGTGATTTTACTCATGTACCATGTTTACTTGTGTCAAAGATTGTCATGAAGTTTTTGATCATTCTTGTAGTAGAGCATTAATGTGAGTCAACTGCTATTGGTTATAGACATTAGAGTGCTTAATTTTGCACGCTATTGAACAAGTTGAGTTGTTTTAGTGTATCTCTATGATATCATGTGCTAATAGACAGAATATTTATTTCTGCAATACATGTGTTATTGCAGGACTTCCTGAAGATTGTCTCATCATTCAAACATTCTTACCAGGAAACTCTTTACCAACTTTATTTGATTATTTGAAGGTGATTCGTGCATGCCACCTGAACTATTGAGAAAGGATCTAAAATATCAAAATTTCTTATTCACTACTTCTATTTGTACATATAATTTTCTAATACCAACTTCATATATTAAATCTTTACTGTCTCAGGGTCTGAGCTATGCCTGGATTCTCTAGCCTGACTTGTAGAAGAAAGAACATGATTGTGGAAGGAAGTTTAACAGCCTTTGTTGCAAGTGTGTATATTTACACAATGCGGGTAGTTGGAGGCACTGATTAATTGTAGGTTGCTATTGACACTTTTGAAAAGTGGGAGAGGCAGAAAGATTCTTTAGCTACAGTTGTAGAATCAACACGAACCTAAAAATGTGTTTCCAAACAGTTGATGCAATCTCAATGTTTAAGATTGCTTGTCAAGTGATATTATTATTACGATGGTTAACCAAATTATAATAAAAATCAAAAGGTGTATATTTTTAAAATATAGTACTCGGGAATTTTTTTTTTTGCTCATTTTGGAGAGACAAAAAGAGTCTTTGCTTATAGTTTTAGAATCAATACAAACCTGAATGTATTTCCAAACATTTGACATGATCTCAATTAATAACATGTAGTTTTCACAGTCTATGATAATAAAAATCATACACAGTTACTATCCAAAAATCTTGACATTGTGATCTCAATGTTAAATATTTCTTGGAATGTTTCATCAATCAAAAAGGGGTATATTTCGCCTACCAAACTTGTTACTTGTGC
Organism: Sequoiadendron giganteum; assembly: GCA_007115665.2. Lineage (NCBI taxonomy): Eukaryota > Viridiplantae > Streptophyta > Pinopsida > Cupressales > Cupressaceae > Sequoiadendron > Sequoiadendron giganteum. Next base: position 56,044,790 of record CM021102.1, read on the forward strand.
GTGTTATGACTTCACTCTTGTATCATAGTGCATTTTAAGTGCATGCTTGCAATCTTATCAATGATATTCTTCAATGTACAATATGCATTTGGATCTTGTATGCATGTATAATAGTTCCCCATGAAGGGCCTAATGCTAGATGATTACTTCATAAAAATGTTGTTTAGGCAACATTCTTGGAAACAGTATGAAATCTTCATAACTACTTCCAAATGTGATTATAAAATTATTTAACATTATATAGTGTGAGGTTTCTGCCCGAAACCTATCTCACACTGGATAAAGGTAGCTGTTAAACAGTTTCCTGTTGTTTCCGACTAATTAAACATTTCTGACCTCACGTCTGAAAAAATTGATTCGCATTTAATATTTCAGATCTCCGTGCATGTGTGAAATATGCTTTTAATTTACTGTGAATAGATTGAAGCAGCGGCTGGAGGGAGATTGGTTTTTGTTCGTCTTATTTCATTTTTTCTGTTGTGGTAGGTAGGGCTTTGTAAATGCCAGGAGCAGATAAGTTTGTTTCTGTTGCAGATGATGGCCTGTGTGCCTGTGGCTTTTGTTGCTGAGGCTGAGGCATCGTCACCCACCCCTTCTTTGACTACAGGCGTTGGTTTTTTGATGGGGATGCCCTTTGTAATAGCTGGTGTAGTTGGATCTCTCATTGTGCTTTTGGCCTGCTTCTTACACTGAGCGTTGGATCTGTTGTGGGTGTGTGATATTGGATGGGTTTTTGGTCTTGGCTATCTTGTCCAAATGGCTAAGGTCAGCATGCTTATGTTTTAGATTGCAGATGGATTTTTCAGCCGGAGGGATTGTTGGTTTTATTGATTTTTTATATAATGGTTGTTTTGTTGGTTCTTTATTTGGAGGGTATCCTTACTCGGATCAGAGCCCTATCAAATAGGGTTTGAAGTTTAGGGTTCAAGGTGCATTTCAGTTAATGGTAAAAGGCAAATGCAGTCATTTACATCACCACGAAGCAAAACGCCAATAAGGTTAATTTGTTACTTGAGAGAGTTTTATAGTTCAGCATTTTGGTATCAATAGTGTATGAGATGGTTTTAGCATTTAGATATTTATATACCAATTTGGAAGGCTCAGAGCTTAGGCCTTTTCAAATTAAAGGTGAAAGATAAAGGTGGATTTCCGGTCACGATCAAGCAAGAAACCACTTTGGTTTATGAGACCCCTTTTGATTTTCCACAAGGGAATTGTTTCCCATTTACTTGATATATGTTGTTCAAATTTTGTTGTACTGAGTTTTAATCTCTTGACCAAGCTCTAGTAAACTTGAACTTAGAAGTTAACACCATATGACACATAGTTGAAATCAAGGGCAGAAGGTTATCTCCGTAAGCACTCTCAACCGAAATAGAAATTGATGTTTGTGCATACCATTATATTGGAACCCATTTTTCTACTTGTAGGAAAGTTGCCTATGGGATTTAGGTTTTGTTACACATCAAGTCCACTGAATTTATAGTGGTTCGAAAAACTGTAAGCCTGTAGCAGGTTTCAAACAGTCTAATATGCAAGAAGATTGGATCCAGTTGGCCTAGTATAGGGGTAGCTGGGAGAATTTGATCCCTGTTTTTGGTTTTTTACCCTACTGTTTTATGTGGACGGATAATTCAAGGGGACTGAAAACAAGACATGGCAGCATGAGTTTTGACAGGGCAGAACCCCTCAATCATGGCTCTGAGGAGAAATAGATATCTGAGTTTGAGTTGCAACAGTCAATGCTGCTACAGATGCTCCCAGTGCTTCAGTACTTTCTCTTTACATAATAGAAGCCCAAGCAAGAAAGAACATAAATGGTAAATGGATATTTTAAGGTTCAAACAACCTGGGATCTGAAAACTTTTTGTGCAGCCAAGACTGATTTATTTGACATCAGTACATATAGTGGGAGATAAATCATGGTACATTCTAGGTAACTATGTTCAGCATTTTAGTTTTAAATCCTAGTGGTACTTGAAGCAAATATGTGAATGTCAAAATAAAAGCTATGTGGCATCTTTGAAGGGTTTTCAATCCCATTTAAGGCTATTTGTTTTACTGTTGTTATTTAGACCTAAAATTATAGAGAAGATCAATTTAGAAAATCCAAGATATATGTTTTAAATGGCCTAGAAACAATTTTATTGAGAAATCAAAATTTGTTGGTATTTAGCTACAGGGATCTACCTTGTTCTTGCCTTGAAATGCTGCATGTGGAGGTGGTGCTTCATGAAAAGTATGAAAATGGATCTAGAAAGGAGAAAAAACAAATTATTTTCATGGAAAAAGTAAAGTGGTCAAAACTAGGAGCTAGAGCTCGCTAATACAATCATCTCTACAGTTGCCTGCTCATGTGACGTTACTGTTAAAATCACAACTTTGTTGCAAAGGCAATATCTACTATTTGGGGATTAGGTTTAGGTTGTTTGAAGATATTAACAAAGGATTGGCAACAAGATTTCTATGGAGAATTCGTGAGTGAAAAAGAAGGGGATAGAATCCTATCAGCACAATGTCTAGATTCTCCATGTAGCCTCTGACACTTCACTCAAGAAACTTGATCGAGGGGCTTGACCATACTGACTATTATTATGGATTCTAGAAAAATAGTAAGGCCAAAATTAAGATGGACAGATGGAAATGGAAGCTGGATTTTCTCTTGCAAAGATGCTTGGTTCAAAGATATTCTACCAAATCAAGTCAAGATTTGAGGGCTCTTGAGAATTCATCATCAGACAATGTGGTCCTATTGTAAGTGATTACATGGAAGATAACAATGGATTCACATGTTTGTAAAATTGAAATAACATTGGTGAAGCCAAGGCATTGGAGGATACCTTTAATCATGCAACTTGCTCTCTCATCAATGAACAAGCAAGGTTATATCAATAACTTTTGCACCTAATTTTCTACAAAGGAGAAAATAGTTATGTTTTGTGGCTTTGGTATCTTGCTATAGGAGATCCACATATGGTCATTGATTTACTAACAAAATCAAAGTATATTTGTCAAATTATCAAATAAATGAACAACCAAAATGTTTTTTCCAAGTTCATTCCATACAAGCATAAGAAATCATTGACTACAAAATCTTCAAAATATTTCTCTATCGATGTAACCCTTGCACCCCCTCCTGGTGCAAGTGCTAGTGTAATGTCCCCATTCTTGAAGTGACATCTTGGTGACTTGATTCTAGCCCATCCAACATCCCCGTGGGTTAGATGGCGAGATAAGGGAATGATACTGGCCATGAGAATCATCATTTTGGTAAGATGTTTTTAGAGATTTAAGAGGGGAATTATCCTTAACAATAAATAAAGCATAATGTTGATCATAATTTATTGTTATCTCATGGTCCACTTGCAAGTCAAAGAAATTTTATAAGAAAGAAGGGAGTTTGCAAACAGTTAAAATATTATTATCCTCCTTAGTTGGTCAACCCACATGAAATCGGATTTGATTTTAGAAGTCAATTCTCTCTCCTAAAGCGGCTTGGATAAGGCAATGAATATTTTAATGAGATAAAATCTGATCTTCTCAAGGACGGTTTAGATGCCTTAGTGAGGAAGGCAATGAATATTTTAATGAAATAAAATCAAATCTTCCCTAAGGGTGGTTTAGGTGCCTTAGCCATGAAGACATTGAATATTTTAATGGAAACAAACTAGATCTTCCCTAAGGGCGGTTTAGGTGCCTTAGCCATGAAGTCATTGAATATTTTAATGGAAACAAATCAAATCTTCCCTAAGGGCGGTTTAGGTGCCTTAGCCATGAAGTCATTGAATATTTTAATGGAAACAAATTAGATTCTCCTTCTAAGGGTGGTTTGGACTAGGAGCCTTATTTAAGAAGGCATGGAGGGTTGTGAGAGCATTATGTTTTGGTATTGTTATTTTGAAAAAACATTTTGAAGAGAGTTGTCTCTTGGCTAGAAGTAATTTTCAGTCGATTCAAGGTGGTGCTCCCTTGAATACAGTGGTATGGTGATGACCCCATTCCACCATGAGAGGTGAATTCACATAGAGTTCATCATAGAGCTTCATTAACATGCTTTTGTGGAGTGAGGACCTTGAAGATAAGGGTTTGAAGACTGGTTTTGTTGCAAGTCCAAGAAGAAATCAAGAAGATTGAACCATATTTTAACTTCAAAGAACAAATCGCCTCTTTTTGCATATTGGGCTTCAGTTTTGTGGAGTTTGCATTTGTGGGTTGGCTGGAAATCTACATCAAATTATCTCAGGTTGCTGGAATCAAGTTTCAGACTTGACATCAATCATATTTCAACCTTTTACAAGCATAGGAGGCAAGTTGGGTTAATTCTCTACCTTTCTAAGCTAGGTGATTCCATATTTTGAGCTATTTTTGCAATCTTTGAAGAGTTTCAGCATTTCTAGGCCATCTACAGTCAAATACAGATTGCATACCAGCTGCTACAGAATTTAATCTGTCATATCAGACCACCATCAGTGCTGCTACAACCTTATTTCAGTCAAAGATCGAAGGGTAGTTCATCAAGACTACCTAGGGTTTCATCCTTCAATCTCTTGACTAGGGTTTGATATATATTTTGGCTATTCTGCATACTGTATGAGTTCTGATTTTCTAAATCAAATTATCTGATTGTAAGCTGCAAGCTATACTCTATTTGTAATCAGATTATTGATTCAATAAAAAGCCATCATCATTTCCTTAGTATGTTACTTTCATATGTGGATTGATTTGCTTACAACTTCATAATTTGGTATTTTGTTTCATGAATCTTTGTATCTACATCTAAATACTAAGCCAGCAAGGAGAAAAATTTGGTTGTGGTAAGGTAGGCTTCTTACAGCTAGTTAACAGTTAGTTAGCCATTATTAATGATAGTCCTTGATATACACGTGGAAAGAAATCACTTACCCAGTTTAGTGCGAAAGGCGCAATCAACACTTCCTCTCCAATTATGAGGACAGGCACACTCACTGTCTTCTATGATACACTCTGCCTGGTGAAAGCAAAAAATGCTTCCACAAGGAGCCCCGCTGTGTTCGCAGTGCTCTCCAATATAACCTGGCGGACACTTGCAAGTGTAATTCTCTCCCTGGATGATTTCTTCACAGACGCCTCCATGCTCACACCAGAATGAATTTGTTCCATCACACATCACCTGCTCCTCATCACAATGTTTGCCCCTAACTCACAAACATCACAGTTTTCAATCATGTAAGTCCTCCTAACTGCATTGCAATGTCCACCACATTATATAGGCCTAAGAAATAAAATTACCCGATTTAGCTAAAGAGAAAAACAATGGCCTAAGGACTGTGATTCAACAGAAGGCAAAGATGGCTGACGCATCGTGGTCAAATGTTCAAGTTATGCTGGTTACTCCCTAACAAATTTGGCAGCCAGGGGACGACCTTAACCATTCATTCACCAATAAAATAAAATAAAGAGAAAAACAATGGGTTCCTACCCAAGAAATGGACGATCTCCATCAAGTATAGTGGAAGGATGTGGCAGTTTGCAAATGCATTGTCCATCCTCGTCACATTCTCCACTCTTGCAGAGTCTCCCGTCACACTTCACTGAACTGCTATATGAAATCTGGATAGCTACCAATACAACTAATAAGCCTAACACACTCACTCGCCACATTTTTGGTTGATCCTCAATTTACAAAATCTTAATCGATTCCAAATCTGGGTGTGGATGATGCAGGTAACAAACGTGTTTGGAATGTGAAGAAACAGATCTGTGTATGCATTCAAACAGAAATGCAGCGATTAGATTTAGGGGAGTTTTCAAGGTGGCTGTATTCAGTTAACACATAATCATCCCTGCCCCCACGCACCTCCACCACTTATCACCACATTAGAAGGGGGGTAAATTTATTTTTTTAATTTTCTTTGGACATTGGAAGGTGACAAGAGGAGAAAGAAGACAGAATCATGTGCACATTCATCCTCTTTACGTTGTTCACGTTTCTCTTTCTTTGTCAGTTGCATTGTTCTCTATCAAACAAGATGAGCCATCGGCAGTCATTAATAAATTAGCTCGAAATGCCAACTGATAAAGAAACCAATCACAAGAAGAAGAAAAATGATTTAACTCATAAAGTAAATCTTAATTTCAGGAAAAATTGCAGAATGAAAAATTGCAGAATGAACGTGTATAGCAAATCGTATGAATGGATTGCATTTAAGGAGGCGGGATTAAAAAAGGTGAGATAACATGTTACGATTAATGTAATGTTACGATTACATTACCCAGGATTTGTTATATAAAAATCTCAAGTCAAAACTTTTAAAAAAGGACTCTTTTACCGAGGATTAATAAAAATAGTCAAATTAGTATTAAAAGTTTCAACTTTCTCAAGTTATTAAATGGACACACAAGTTCCAATATCATTCATATAGATTGCAGCGCTCCCCATTAGCGTCATTGCTGATAATTAAAGTGTATTATCATTACCAAAACTAATGGTCAACCAAATTAAAATCCCTTCATAGTTCAAATTAGAAAAACATTATACATAATAATTTTAAAAGTGCATACGCTTGCACTTATTTCTATTAGGTTGGTATTTGTTTTGGCTTTGTTATTAAGTATGTTAGTGTCATGTTTAATTTAATAGATTTAGTGTATAAGTTGATTGGATGAAGTTAATTTTACATCTTTTGTTAATCGAGTTCTTGCGATTTAGATTCAATTTCATTTTTATTCATTTTTTCATCTTAGTTGGAACCACATGCCCCAACTCTATCTCTTGATAAAATTGCTAACATGATCATGCCTACCTTACTAAAATCTCATTTTCACGTTCCCCTATCAACTACTATTTAAAAATAGATCATTGCTCATGATCTTGTGCACAAAAAACTTTCAAAAGTACACCTAGGATATCATATTTAAAGGCAAGTCCTAAAACACTTATCATTGATCCATTCAACATATCTCATAGAATTGTTTGAATAAGAATTCAAGCATTTAGAACATTAAATCAAAGCATTTTACACTAGCACTTTGTGAATCATGCATTAAGCATATTTCAAATCATGTCTTTGAATCATTTAATGCAATTGTGGGAAATAAAGGGTCTACCTAAGGTGCAAGGGCATGCCACACTTCAATCTTAGTATAGCAACATCCTAAAGGAGTTCTTTAAATCTACCTTGATCTTAAATCAAATATTAATGAAGTGGTAAATTTTTTGAAGGTGAGCGATGATCACATATAAAATCATATATGGGAGACCTAGATAGGACTATACATGTTTGCATTCAATTACAATGCAAACTTCAGTGACTCGTTAACTATAGAAAAGTGATACTTCATATATGATATTTATAGTTAGACAAGGGTTGTTGAAGACATCTAGATAGTAAATGTTTTGGATCTTGTTGTGCCTTGTACCCACAACCCATTTTGGATTGCCACATGGGGCCCCCCTTTTTTGTGCTTTCCTTTCTTTACTTGGTGTTTGTTCCCCCTTGTTTTATTTGCTTTGTTTTCCTTGTCTTTTGTTTATTGTTGGATATTTGGGATTCACCATCTCAACATGACAATGACGTCGGCCTCAATTCCTAACGTTTTCTTTTATTTTCCTCATGTGCTCCTCATTCATCGAGATGTTAGGTATCCTCATCCAAGTATGACATTATGAGATACCTTGATCCCTGATCTTTGACGAGGTTGATCAAGAAACCTTTCAAGCAATCTATCCCATTGAGATGTCAGAGTTTTGTTTGATGGCATGACATAAGGTGGAACCCCAACACCCAACATAGGAGGTGTCTTGTCATCTCACCTACCACTAGGTGTCACATTAATGGTAATTTTGGCAATGCATTTTTTGAGGGTTTTTATTTATGATTTCCTTGTTTCTGCCATTTTGCTATTATGGTTTGAGCTCCCATGTATCACATGCATCATAGCTCCAAAGCCTTATGTGTGCTCATGGTGCTCAAGGTCATGTTGGTGTGGTGTTCATGGTTTCATTCTCGTGGTTGGCATTTGTTTCCTTTCTCATCATTGCTAGGTAGGATTGTAGCCTATACTTGTGCTTTCATGGTGTTTTTGGGTATGCTTCTTGTTTTCTTTTTGTTTTGTTTTCTCATTTTTCCCATGTTTGGTAGTGTGCATATTGTCATTTGTTTTTTTTGTTGAATTCGACTTTACCTTTACCTTTATTTTTTTGTTTGTTCTTTGTTTATTTTATATTTTATCTTTATCAAATCCATTTTTTGATATGACACGTTGATCAAGGTGTTGATGATGTTATATTGCACCTCATTGGACCGTTAGTCGATTTAATGATCTCGTGCCATTTCAACATGAGGTTAGAATCCTTCTTGATCCTCAAACTCCAATGGTCCATTCACAAAGGTTAAGTCCTTTGGATTTTTGGTGGTTGGATGTCCTCCATTTCGCTTGACAAATCTAACATTAGATTGGAGTCATTCTCGACCCTGAATATCATGTTTATTGACCATCGGTGATTAAGGTTCTCTTATTCGATCTAATCTTTAGGCATGACGTATGAGATATACCCAACCCTAAATCCCCAATAAAGTTGCGATTCGAAATTGATTTACCCTTTGGGATAGGGGTTCCTTCAATGCTGCTTCTTTTGAAGTAAGGTTCGTGTGGTAGCCCTAAGAACCGACCCTCGACGATCCACATTATATATTCACATGCAAGATCAGGTCATCGAGGATATCATTGTTTGTCTGCCTAAATATCACAAGGTACTCGGTAAGCTCGATGCCTGACACCCAATATTCTATTATATCCTACACGTAAGGGATCGGGTTGCCAGAGATCATTAGGCTTGTTTACTTTTATGTCACGAGTTACTCAGTATGCTCGATGCCCAATCTCTAACAACAATCAACACCATATACTTTATGTGAAATCAAGGCATCGAGGCATCGACATATCCTTTGAATTTCCTGCTTCTGGGTGTGTATCAAGGTGTATGCCTAAAGCCCAAAACCCGACAACATATTTTTTTTCTAAATATGAATTCAAGTTTTTTTACTCTGTTCAGTATGGGATATCAGAGAACCCCGAAGGTCGATAGATGAGTATGCTAGAATTTTGGTTAAGTAATAATCTTAAAAGGAGTTTTATTTACTTTCTTGTTCTCCCTAATGACTTCTAGTTATGGTGATTATGTGAATTTTGGAGAGTGATGCTAGGAGAGCAAGCAAGGATGAAGTATGAATTCAAGGGGTATCATCCCCTTTCAAGATGTTTTGTTCTTGTAATGAGATTTGTGATATCGATCTTGGATATGTAAATGTTGCAAAATTCTTACAAAGGGTGCATAAGGAAGGAGACAAGACCAATTCAGTACAATGCTTGGTAGCTTCATAATTAATGGAAGCAACTACCTTTCCAATGACAGTACAATCTTCAAAGTTGGTGATGACTTGTGCCCAACACTATAATCGGAGAAAAAATAATATTTTGTCCCATCAAGGGAAGTTGTATTGGACATTAGTTTGGAGATGATAGAAAGGATGTTTTTCCTTCCCATATATGCACAATATGATGTTGTATACATGAATAAAGCCTTGAATTTATATGAAAAATAGAACAGGCAAGCTACAAATTTTATCAACAACCTCTTCTTCTTGTTCCAAGGAAAGTTGCACAAAATATGGAAAAAGTATAACGCAAGAGTGAATTCAAAGAGGATCCAAAATACCTCATCACACTCCTCAGCAGGGTGCATGGATACCCCAAAACCAATGAATTTCACCTAATAGTAGATAGGAAGAAAATTGATTTAGGGATAATGATCAATGAGAATTTGCATGATTAGCTGGTTGATGTGTTGGAAAACACTATGTTCTACATGACCTCCTATTTAGTATATCTATTGGCTTATCAAGCCACTTTTTCCTAGGTTAAGAAGAGTTGGTTATCTCCAACAAGGAGAAATGAGAGTGTATGATCATTACCCTCAGTTGGAGCTCAAGGAAAGTCAAAGAAATTATTGCATAGTTAATGATGCATTTTTTTTTGTTGTCATAAGAGGGCTTGAGAATGATTTTACAAAAATGTTCTTTATAAGACGCAATTGAATTAGTAAACTAGGGGAATTGGTACATTGAATTCAAGACTTTCACCCACATCGGGGTTGCAATGTTTCACAAGGCGCCATATAAGCTTCTTGGGTACCCCCAATGACAAGTTGATTCTACTAGAACTATATAGACAAGTGGTAGAGATTCATAAGTTAATAGTCAACAAACATAATTCTAGGTATGTCTTTCTCATCAAAATGGGAGTATATTCCTATGCCAATAGGTAGTGTGCTAAAATTTTAAAAGTTGAGATGGCTCCTCTACCTATGGATTGAATGGGAGCCACAAGGATAGAGTTTGATCCTAAGGGGGAAATTAGCCCAGTGATAAGGGTATTCTTCAAACATGAGCTTGCTTTAGAGGACCATTGGGATGATTGCCCAAATGAACGTGGGGTCAAGTCTAGGATTATTGCAGGATAGACCTAAACATAATGAACATGTGCAATTTGGAAAATATACCCAAGAGGTTACAAGAGGATGGAAAATTCTTACATCCTATGTGCAATAGTGAAAATATATTTGATCAACCAATGGATGTGGTAGATTAGTCAATCCAAAAAGAGTCCTTGATTGAAAATAGGGCCATCAATGTCATAGTTGGAAAGATATGATGGTTGGAAACACCCTATCCCATGCAGGAGCCACATCCCAAGGCTCAAGAAAAAAAAGGGAGAATTTTCTAGTGCGGTGATAGGAGAGGTAGAACACCAAAGAGAAACAAGAATTTTCACTATCAAGAGGAAGTGTGTGGAGAAGCTAGTGGTTGTGGAGTTAAGTGAGGAGGAGGATGAAGAAGAGCATGTCCCACTCAATAGAAGAAATATATTATGTCCACAACCTACTCCTATCAAGTCTCCATCTCCTCCTCCATCTTCATATTCATCTCCATCTTCATCTTGATCTCCTACAAGGGAGTCTCCCATTCACTCTATTGCACAACTCTACTCTTCATAACTCTCCACCTCATAATTCCCCTATTCCTTCTCTACCCCATAATTCACCACCTAAATCACCTTTTAGGAAAGCTTCTCATCCAACTGAGAATGTGTTCAATCTCCTATTCCTCCACCTCCTCCATCGCCATCGTTGATTCCTAGTCCCCCACATAAAACTCCAATCCCTTCACCTCCCCATTCTTCTTCATCTATAAAGGTGCCTTCACCTCCTCACATAGAAAAAAAAATACCAATTTGAAGACCAAGTGGATGAGTTGTTGATGGAAATAGGAATTGGTGGCCTTGATACACTAGTATAGGAAGAGCTTCCTCAACTTAAGGACTAGATTCAACACCCACTAAGTAATGTTGAGACAATTTTTATAACACCCTGCTTTCTCCCCCTCAACCACCACAAATAGAAACTCCAAGCCTTCCATTATGTCTTAACCATATTATGCAAAAGAGGAAGAGAATGCATAATCAAGAAGAGGAGGATTTATCTTCATTGATAGAAGTTCTTAAGGCCCAACCAAGTAAAAAGAGGGCTAGAAGAATCTCCACTATATCAGTGGATGAGCAAGGAAACAAAGTGGTATAGATTGCAACCCTATGGTAGATAAGATAGAGGACCAAATGACACTTGGGGATTATGCCATACAATAGGTCAACCTGGGATCTTTGACCAAAGAAGAAAATAAATCATTACAACTAGTTGTCAGCATAATACTTGAGAGAATGAAAAATGATGAGAATATAAAAGAACTTAAGGCTCTAGTGGGAAAACTAAATTCATATATCAATCACCTAGTCAACTCTATTGAATTATTTATGCCTACCCCAACATTACTAGCAACATTAAATAAGGAGGCTCAACATCCATGCCTTGAAGGTATTCTCTCGATCACTATGGAATGTAGAGAAGGATTGCAAGCTCTTACGAGTAGGGTTATCAAGGAAGCAATAAACAAATTCACAATATTAGTGATGAGGAAAGTCCAGAAACTCAAATGGAAGATGAGATTGATGAATTCCTCTTAGTATGGGATGAGTACCTCCCAATATTGTAGATAATGAGAGACACTCCCTCCATTGAGTTGACTAGATTGGGAATTTTTTAGAAAGAAGACCAAGAATTGTTAGAAGAATGGGTAGTATCAAACAAACTAATAATAAAACCACTAACAAAGTGTAAAGGAAAACTAAATAAGAGAAAAAACTCAGTTGATCAAGTAATAGCAAAGATAGATAAATTCATCGATGATATCTCATCAAACTTATGGGAAAACCATTCATTGGTACACCCAACAACTAGCATAATCAAACAATTTACAAATTCTCTCCATCAACAACTATCTAAAGGATCTATTAACATAATAATGAAGGCTGCGATTACAATTCATAGATTCTAAGATGATTCGACAGAGTTCAGAGAGCCACAAGATAAGATCAAAAGATTGATTTTTTCCCAAGGAACAAAGTTGAAGTATCACAAGGGAATGGATGAAAATAATTTGAATGGAACAATCACTTATTTCTTAGAGCATTTCACAAGCTCAACATGATAGATTGTGTTATCTTCTAATTGTTTAGTTATTTTAATTCTTTATTCTTTCAAATAATTGTCATACATTAACTCAAAAGGTTGATAAGGTATAAAGTGGCGTTGAAATTTTCCTCAATATATAATTGGTAGTTAACTAATTTTAGATCTAGTCACTATAATTAGTTCTAGTCAAAATATTTTAGACCTTAAGTTTTAGGGTGCCTAAGGTGGTTATATATGACACTTTTTGGGACATTTTTAGGGATTGGATATTGAATTTTGCAATGAGCCTATACATTTCAAAGTGGATTTTCTATTGTATTGTGTAATTTTACAATTTTTGAAATCAATAAAAGGATCATGTCTACTATTCTTATCATTTTTCTAATCATGCTAATGATATATTGTATTCTATTTCTCTAAAAGTGAATAGTCTGGTGATATTTGTATGTTAATTGTGCTTGTCTTAATTTTGCTTGTGATATTTGATCATATGCAATTTGAAATATCTTATGTTGTGGTTTCCTTAGGTTCTTACATTGGTATTGTGGATGGTTGTATGAAAGATTTAATAATTACAAATTTGGTTTGGGATCTCATCTAACCATCTATATTTGAAAAATTTAGTAAAAACTATCATTTTACGATTGTTTGTTTAACTCTTATCTTCTAAACCTTGATTAGCTTTTGATATTTCTTTGTAGATGAATTTAGGATAGATCTAGATCTATGTTAAGTTTCATAATATTCTAGATCCATGTTAAATCTCTATATAAAGTAGAAAATATCTCCATATATGTGTGTTGTAAAGCATTGAATCATTATTTTTTAATACATCTAAGTAATTAGATTGATTATCAGTGCCTAAACTTGATTTACTAGAAAATTCCCCCTTGTTAACAAATCACAGAGGCCACTTAGCTATCCAATGCAATTAAGACCTAAATGAAAAGGAACCTTGAAGCTAATTTTTTTGTAGAGTGATATAATTCTACTTAGAGTTGGTTGTGATAAAACCAACTTCAACAAATCCTAGTGGTCCAAGGAACATCATTATCTTAGTGAAAGATTAAGGGTATGGATTAGAAACTAGAAAACACAAACGAGTAATCCAATAGAAAATTGAATTTGTAGAAGCATTTTAGTAGTAATGTGCTACTTTTATTCAAATGCTTAGATGAATATGATGCATGATAAGTTATAAATTGGAAGGAAAGGAATAAGGAATTATGTGACTGCAAAGCAATGTATACATCAAATTGATTCCCTAGACTATGAAATTATCTATCATTTTCCTATCATAGGGGTGGATATATTAAATTGATGTTCCTAGGCTATGTAGTTATATGTCATCATCCTCCAATTTAAAGGATCAAATGACTATGTGCACAATACTATAACAAGAAAAAAATGAAATAATTTGTGTTCCAAAATCACTAGACCCTCCAAATTTTTGGCACCTAAGTTCCTTGATGATTGACAATTTATTATTGTGGCTATTTAACAACCCTGGTGTTCTTGACAGTAAAATTTCCAATATTTTCACCTGAAGTGAATGAAACACGACATGGCAATAAAAAAATTTCTTCCAATAATGTAAATTACATGCACAATGTCATTGCAATCCAAAGTAATTATACAAATCTTCCAATAACATAGATTTCATATTGAACAAAGATTTCATACAATACTCAATAAGGATTTCTATTCCAATATATTAATTTCACAAATTACAATATCCCAAGAACGTAAATTATTACAAACACAACTCCATTGAGCTTCAAAGCAAAAGATATAGATGGTCTAGGAATTCGCCTTTCAAAACCTTGGTCTTGTGTCACCTATTGAGGAGAAGAAGTATCACTCAAGCACTTTTTTGCCAAACACGGACTCATATGCGGTTCCCCACACATTTATCAATGATAGATGGCCCTTCCCTTTGATGAAGGTATTGGTTGGGTAACCTCGTTGACATACCACTCTAAGCTTAGTATTGTGCCCTACATGACTAGGTTTTATAACCTACGCTAGGTAGCCCTCATGCATTTAAATGGACACGGTGAACTGACAGTGGAGTCTCGACATTTTCACGATCTATAGTGGAGTCTCAGACATTCCCACTACTTTGGCCAAATTATTCTCATTCAATACTTCAAATGGTGGTCTACCATTCACTTACACTATAGCAAGCTTTTTTTAACTTAAGGCCATTATATCTATTCTTAGGCAATCCCTCTCCACTGTAGAGATACTCCCCAAGATAACCTATCTCTTTAACAAAATAAGGAAATACAACTCATAAAGAAAAGTACTAGTTCCCTCCCTTCATTGGACAACATTCCCAAGAGTAACCTACTAGTTCCTTCCCTTCACTGGATAATAATCCCATGATCAACCTACTGGCCATATAGCATAATTAAATATCTAGCTATGAGTGTTCCTTAAGCTTGTCAGTGTTTGGTCATATTTGGTATAATAACAATACCTATGAAAAGTAGTCTCCCTTACCCTTGACTAATCATATCGAGTATAATATCAATACCTATGACAAACAATCTCTCCTATAAATGATTAATCATATCAAGTATAATAACAATACCTATGTCAATCAGTCTCTCCTATCATGGAGTAATTACAAATAATGCACAAGCAGAGTAAATAGTTCCCTCTTTTCTTTCAAAGAAAATATTACTTTTCCCTATATGCAAGTAACTATAAAATACTGGTTTAAACATCCAAGAATCCAATCATTCAACACAAAATAAAATAAGGGAAGAATACTCTCATGCATGTGATAAGCTTTCCAATTTGATTGGTTGTAGTCACAACACATTTAGAACAACAAATATCTCAATATTGATTCTCCAACAAGTCTCACCACACTTAACTCTCAAGTTGGCAATTTTTTCTTCTCAAAAGATAATAAAACTCTCTTAATAATCAAGGTTCCCCCTCACTATTTTGACAAAATATTGTAGATAGAAAATCACACTTAAATGAAGATTCTTTTGCATAAGAAATAACACATAGAAGAGAAATACGGAGGAATCCCAAACAAATGAACCCATGTTGCTATTTATTCATCAAACTAGTAACAACACTACCTACAGTTTAGGCATGATCTTGACAACAACAAGCATGTGTAGCAACACCACTAACACAACTCAAAAGGTGGCGAACATGTAAGAATAGACTCAACTCAAATATCAACAGATTGACCCTCATATTTTTTGGAAACAAGTGCCTCAACTTCTGGCTTGTACCTCTAAGAAAGACTTGGCAGATTTCTTCCTTTTATGGCCTTTACCGCTCTACCGCTGGATGCATCTCTTGGAGGTGCGGTCATGCGGTTTACCACCTTATCGCGAGCCTCCTTCTTTCAGTTCGTAGTTGG
The DNA here is from genome assembly GCA_007115665.2 of Sequoiadendron giganteum. Taxonomy (NCBI): domain Eukaryota; kingdom Viridiplantae; phylum Streptophyta; class Pinopsida; order Cupressales; family Cupressaceae; genus Sequoiadendron; species Sequoiadendron giganteum. The sequence continues at coordinate 56,060,746 of CM021102.1, forward strand.
GCAGTGTTACCTCCATACCATGAGGTCACTCTCCTTTGTTGGCGGTAGTGCGATGGACTGGGCGGTCCGTTTAAATTTTTACCTCGGTACTGCAGGAGTTGCTCGGGGTTGGCGCGGTGGCATGGTAAACTGTGGTAGTTAGCGATAACGGTTACCACCACATCATGATGGCCCTTTGGCCATGGCACGGTAAGCCATGGCGGTCAGTAAAGAAGCCTACCTCCTTACTAAAGAGGTCTTGTGGTCAGGGCACGGCAACGTAGTGAGCTTGACGATCGGTATGGCAGTTACCGCCATACCACAGAGGTTTGAGTTAAGCTCGGTGGTGGCATGGTGAAGGTGGCGGACAGGTGGTCAAGCACCTACCGCCATATCATGGTGGTCTCTTTTGTTGGTCGTGGTGGTGCAGTATGTGTAACACCAAACCATGGAGGTTGTGTTTGAGTTGAGCAGTAGTGCGGTACACCGCATTACCATGAGGGTTATTCGATAGGCTTGTGGTGGCATGGTAAGAGGTGTTTGGTGCTTGTTTTACCAATTTGACTCTATAGGAAGTGGTGAATGAATGGCAAGGTGAAACACGGTGAGTTATCAACAACTGATTGGCCGAAGTTTGAAGCGGGGAAAGCATTAACAGCAAAACATGTTTCGGCGGGTGACAAGATTCGATTATGGAAAATAGAATTAAATGCCTGGGTGTCTCAATGCGTGATTGCAGGGACTTGGATATGAGGAGATCAAATTTTTCTATCAGAAGGAAGGTGTATAATTAAGACACCTGATTGGTCAGTTGATGGGCAAAAGTTTGAACAAACTGAAAACGTGTGATATAGTGTGTTTTTTCTTTGTATGTTGATTAAGCATTGTAACAAAGAGAGGTTTGTAAGTGAGTGCGTTCAAATTGAAGTCTGTTGTTGTGAGCTAAATATTAGAGAGTGAGGTCTGAGAACTTTGTATGTAATTTTTTTACTATAATACAAAGTGACTTCTCTTGGTGTGGCGGGTTTTTTCCCGAAAGGGTTTTCCCACATATATCTAGTGTTATCTTTGTGTATGTTTTATTTATGTTACTCTTGTTATCCTGTATGTGTGCATATTAAGTGTATGAAATTTTTTTAAAGAAGGTTTTTTCACTTCTCCTCTGAGGTATTAGTGTTAGGAAAGCATATTCTACACTATTGCTTTTCCTTTCAAGTGGTATTAGAGCCTGACCAGTTGTGTTATCCTTGTTAGTAGGGATGGTTTTTTTATGCTAATATTGTTTTAGTGGAAGTCTTGCAAATCTAGAATCAAGTTCTATTTGAGATGGTGAGTACATCAGGTAGAGTAGAAATTGAAAAATTCAATGGCGGAAACTTTGAGTTGTGGAAACTCAAAATGGAAGACTTGCTTGTGGATAGAGACCTCTGGGTTGTTGTGTTTGGAACTATGCCACAAGGTATGAAGCAAGAATATTGGGACCTTGCAGATAGAAAAGCTAGAGGACTAATAAGACTTAGTTTCGCCGATTTTGTACTCCTAAACGCCCATGAGGAGAAGACTGCAACTTCATTATGGAAGAAGCTTGGTGACATTTATCAAGGAAAGTCTCTGGTAAATAAGTTATTCCTGAGGAAGAAGTTGTACTCCTTGAAGATGGCAGAAGATGCATCTATTACAGACCATCTGAACTCATCTAATATGAGTGTTGCTTAGTTGGCATATGTGGGTGTGAAGATAGAGGAGGAGGATCGTTGCATGCTTCTGTTATGTTTGTTACCTGACACTTGGGATCGTCTTGTAATGGCTATCGAAAGTACGACCACTACTTTCAAGATGGAAGATGTGGTTGCCTCGCTACTGACAGAAGAAATGAGGAGGAAGTCTTCAGAGATGGCCAAAGATGCCCTTGTTGTTCGAGGTAGATTGAAGGAGAAAGGCTTGAAGAAGGACAAGAAGTCTAAATCCAAATTTGAAGGGAGATCAAACTCTCCTGGTAAAAAATCCAAGGTGAAATGCTTGAATTGTGGGCAGCCTGGCTATATCCGAAAGGATTGTAAGGAGAAGAAAAAGAAGAATAACTCTTTAGATAATGAATTTTCTCAGAGTGATGTAGATTCCTTCATTGCAGCCTTGGAAACTTAGGCATCAAATGATGTTTGGCTGGTTGAATCAGGTGCATCTTTCAACATGACGTCTCATAGAGAGCAGTTCACTAAATACGAAAAGTATGACGGTGGAAAGGTGAACCTGGCAAGTGATTCAACATTGGAGATTTTTGGTCATGGAAGAGTCAAAATAAAATTCCTTGACAGAAGAATCAAAGGGATTGGTGATGTACTACACATACCAAGTTTGGCTCGTAACTTACTTTCTGTCAGTAAGCTTAATGATGTTGGTGTGGAAGTTTCTTTCTCGAGTAAAGGATGTAAGATGGCTAGAGGCGCAATGGGGTTGGCTAAAGGTGTACATACTAACACTCTGTACAAGATAGATGCATGCCCTGTTCAATGTAACATCTCTATAATGTCAAGCAAAGCTGCTCCTGTAGAGAAGGATGATGAAGCTCCTCTAGGTGAAAATTCCTTAGAGGTGAAACTCCCAGCAGAGAAGACCATGTTGTGGCATCATAGACTCGATCACCTAGGTGAGAAAGGTTTAAAAACCTTGAAAAATAAAAATCTTGTTGAAGGGCTTGATTGTAACCTTGAGTTTGATTTTTGCGAACATTGTATTTATGGAAAGCAACATCATGTTTATTTTTATTCGAGTCCTCATAAATCTTCTGGTATACTGGATTATGTTCATTCTGATGTTTTTGGTCTAGTGAATGTTCCTTCATTATCAAAGTCTAGATATTATGTTTCTTTTATTGATGACTATTCGAGAAGGGAATTTATATACTTTCTTAAGATTAAATCAGAAGTGTTCAGTTGTTTTAAAGAGTTTAAAAACTTGGTAGAGAATCAAACTGGAAGGAAAATTAAATGTTTGAGGATGGATAATGGCAGTGAGTTTTGTTCTACAGATTTTGGTACTGCAAAGACCATGGGATTAAAAGACATAAAACTACACCTTATACTCCACAACACAATGGAGTTGCTAAAAGGTTGAATAGAACGTCAATGGAGAGAGCGAGAATTATGTTGAGCAGTGCTGGTCTGGAGCAAAAGTTCTAGGCTGAGGCTATGGCTAAAACATGTTACCTAGTAAAGCATTCACCTTGTTCTGCTCTTGTTGACAAAACACCTTTGGAAGCTTGGTCTGGTAAGAAGCCCTCTCTGAGACATATTCGTGTCTTTAGTTGTGAGGCATATACATATGTGCCAAATGAGAAAAGATCAAAGTTGGAGAACAAGGTTGTTAAATGTATCTTCATCAACTATGGTGTTGGTGTGAAGGGATACAAGCTTTGGAATCCTGATACTGAGAAGGTTTTGTACAACAAAAGTGTAATATTTCATGAGTTGAAACCTTCAGTAGCTAATCCACAGTTAGAGACAGATAAAAGAGAAAGGAAGGATGATGTAGTTTAAATTCCTTAGACTCCATAAAAAGAGGAACTACATGGTGTACCTAAAACTGAGGAGAGTTCAAGCAGCTCTAAGAGTTCTGAAGATGAAGAACCACAACCTCATCCAGTAAGAAGATCTACACTTGAAAGAGAGCAACCTGATAGGTATGGTTTCTCTATTTTAGATTCGAATTGTGCCTATGCTTTGATTACTAGCATTGATGAGCCTAGGACTATGAAAGAGGAAATTAATATGTCTGATTCAAATTACTGGTTGGAAGCCATGAATGAAGAAATGGAATCATTGAAGAAAAATGAAACCTGGGATTTGGTACCTTTGCCTAAAGGGTGAAAGCTTGTTGGCTATAAATGGGTATTTAAGAAGAAGACTGGTCTACATGGCCGTGTTGAAAAGTATAAAGTGAGGTTGGTTGCAAAGGGGTATTCCCAGGTAGAGGGAATTGATTGTGGCAAATTTTTTTCCCTTGTAGCTAAGCTAACATCTATCAGATTTATTTTATCATTGGTAGCTACTATGACTTAGAGATCAAGTAGATGGATGTGAAGACATCATTTCTCCATGGAGATATGGAAGAAGAAATTTGCATGTCCCAAGCTGAGCACTTCGTTGAAAAAGGTAAAGAAAGTCTGGTCTGCAAATTAAAGAAATCTTTGTATGGTTTGAAGCAGTCTCCTAGAATGTGGTACCAGAAGTTTGACACTTTTGTGTTGTCTATGGGATTTGTGAGATCAAAACCTGATCATTATGTGTATTACAAATCTAAAAATGATTGTGTGCTTATTATTACCTTGTATGTGGATGCTATGTTGTTCATAGGAAATAGTAAGTCTATGATTTTTGATCTTAAATCTCAATTGTCTACAAAGTTCTAAATGAAAGATCTGGGTGCAACAAGGTATATTCTGGGGATGGAAATAACTAGGGATAGAAAAAGCAGAAAGCTTTGGGTAAGTCAAAGTAAGTATGTAAACACTATTTTGGAGAGATTTGATATGAATGATTGCAAATAGGTAGTTGTTCTAGTCTTGTAGGGAATGAAGCTATCTATTGAAGATTGTCCAAAATCTTCTATTGAGATGGAGGAAATGACCAGGGTTCCCTATGCAAGTGTTGTTGGTAGTTTAATGTATGCAATGTTCTCTACAAGGGAAAACATTGTCCGAGTAGTGGGATTCCTTAGCCGATTTATGGAAAATTCAGGAAGGACACATTGGGATGCTATGAAGAGAGTGTTTAGATATTTGAGAGGTACTTCACAATATGTTATGTGTTACCATGGAAACTTGGTTACATCACATAAAACTCTCAACATTCATGGATATGTGAATTTTGATTGGGCAGGGGACATTGACAGCAGAAGATCCACTAGTGGATACACTTTTATGTTAAATGGTGGTGCAGTCAGTTGGATGAGCAAGCGTTAGGTTGTAGTCGCTTTGTCCACTATAGAGGCTGAATGCATGGCAGCAACACACGCTTGCAAAGAAGATGTTTGGATCAATCATTTGTGTTATGATACTCATTTTGATGCAAGGCAGATTACTATTTGTTGTGATAGTCAGAGTGCCATTTGTTTGGAAAAGAATCCTACTTTCCATTCTAGGACGAAGAACATCGATGTGTAGTATTACTTTGTTAGAGACATGGTGGAGAATGGAAAGGTCAGTTTATAAAAGGTGGATACCTTGAAGAATGTTGCAGATGCATTGGCAAAACCAGTGGGCACATAAAATTTTAGATGGTGTGCAAAATCGATGGGCCTTGGGGCCTATGATCATCAGTAAATTTGAAGTCTAGAGAAGCTAGTAAGTCTTTGTCAAGTGGGAGCTTGTTGGAAACAGGTGCCTCAACTTCTGGCTTGAACCTCTGAGAAAGACTTGGCGAATTTCTTCCTTCTATGGCCTTTATCGCTCTACCACTGGATGCATCTCTTGGAGGCATGGTTGCACTATTTACCACCTTACCACGAGCCTCCTTCTTTTGGTCCACGATTGGATGGTGTTACCACCATACTGCGGGGTCACTCTCCTTCGTTGACAGTAGCGCGGTGGACTGGGCGGTCAGTTTAAATGTTTACCTAGGTACCACAGGAGTTGCTCGGGGTTGGTGCAATGGCGCGGTAAACCGTGGAAGTTAGTGATAATGGTTACCACCACACCATGATGGTGATTCAACCATGGCATGGTAAGTCATGGATATCGGTGGAGAAGCCTACCTCCTTACCGCGGAGGTCTTGTGGTCGGGGCATGGCAGTGCAGTGAGCTCGATGGTTGATATGGAAGTTACCTCCATACCATGGAAGTTTGAGTTAAGCTCAGTGATGGCATGGTGAAGGTGGCATATGGGTGGTCAAGCACCTACCGCCATACCATGGTGGTCTCTTTTCTCGATTGCAGTGGTGCAATATGTGTACCGCCAGACTGCGGAGGCTGTGTTTGAGTTGAGCAGTAGTGCGGTACACCGCATTACCACGAGGGTTGTTTGATAGGCTTATGGTGGCACAGTATGAGGTGTTCGATGCTTTTTTGACTGATCTGACTCAACAAGAAGTGGTGAAGAAATGGAAAGGTGACACGTGGTGAGTTATCAATGATTGATTGACCGAAGTTTGAAGCGGTGAAAGCATTAATTGCAAAACATGTTTCGACAGGTGATAAGATCCGATTATGGAAAATATAATTAAATGCCTGGGTGGCCCGATGTGTGATTGTAGGGTGACTTGGATAGGAGGAGATTGGATTTGTCTATCAGAAGGAAGGTGTATAGTTAAGACACCTGATTGGTCGATTGATGGGAAATTTTTTGAATAGACTGAAAACGTGCGATATAGTGTGTTTTTTCTTTGTATGTTGATTAAGCATTGTAACAAAGAGAGGTCTATAAGTGAGTGTGTTCGAGTTGAAGTCTATTTTTGTGAGCTAACTATCAAAGAGTGAGGTCTTAGAACTTTGTATGTAATCTGTTTACTATAATACAAAGTGAATTCTCTTGGTGTTGTGGGTTTTTTCCCGAAAGGGTTTTCCCACGTATATCTGGTGTTATCTTTGTGTATGTTTTATTTTTGTTACTCTTGTTATCCTGTATGTGTGCATCTTAAGTGTATGAAAGTTTTTAAAAGAAGATTTTTGCACTTCTCCTCTGAGGTATTAGTGTTATGAAAGCTTATTCCACACTATTTCTTTTCCTTTCAATATTTGACAACAATTGGAGACCAAATTAACTCTCCAAGTGATAGAATTTGATTGGAAACTTAAAGCAGAATTATATTGTGAAAAGGATACAAAGGTGGCATGATTTCATCCCTAAGAGAAACATTCAATAGCAAGAGTGCTCCATCAACCAGAGTATCAACTAAGTCTTGATGAGTATTGATTCACTCATTAAATTGGTTTAGACAAAGTCGTCGATTTATTTCAATATATTAACAGATGTTTGATTTTTTATAGAAAACCATGGTGATTCTTTTGACCAAGTCCATGGTTCACCATGGTGGTGACTCATTCTCACTATCGACTTAAAGGTTGCAAAGTTTGTAGATTCAAACTATCTTTTAGATTGGAAGCAAGAGCATAAAATGCGGCTTATGAAAAATAGTCGTAGCCATCTCAAAGTTTGATCACCAAGTTATGAAGATAATTTGACTTCAAATTCATACACATATAGCATTATAATTGGCTGATTATCATTTCTTGAAATAGTCAATCTCAAAGAAAATATTGTTTAAATAAATACATATAAAATATACATATATATACATATATATGTATATATATTAACAAACATAACCCTATATATATTTATGTATAGTATATATATATATATATATATATATATATATATGTTAGTATATATTTGTTATTTAAGATATATCAATAAAGAATGTATATATAATCAATATACAAAAGAATACATCAAAATGGAAATCACATTAATAATAATATAATGGTTGTGTATACATATATAAATATATATATTCCTCTATGTACATGTATGTGTATGTATACATGTATCAATACATTCGTATGGGCATGCCCATTTGCTATCATTCACGTGTATGGTGTTGATAAGAGACTATGAGCGATATGTCTATACTTATGCATATACATGTTGTTAGGTCCATCAGATAGTTCCATTCACATAAGCAACTCATGCATGAGTGTGCATAGATATGTCTACCCATGTACCCTCATGTACGCATTCCCTCATTCATATATTCTATCATCGACATGCATGTGTGTGTATACATATTCCTCGTATGTTCCACATATCAATGCAAGCATAGCAAAAAGGAAAGGAAATCTCAAGTTCAAACTGATAATCATCACCCAATAATGCACTCAAAAGTAAACTAGACTCATACTAATGCAAACATATCATCTAGGGATGACTTACCAACTTTCCACTTAGTAACCTGACTCAGCCAATCTACGGTGGTGTGTGTGTAAGCTCAGATAGGTTACGTTACTGGTTACCCAACCAAGACCCTCTCCTAAGTGATACTTCCCCTCCGCCTATAGGAATGAACATAGACCTGCAATCACTAACACTTGCACATGACAATCAGTTGTTCACAAAATATGCAGTATACAAAATACATCTCCAAAGTTAGAATATCAACACAATATTCAACCAATCACATAAATGCATTCCTTCATATAACATTAAATGAGATGACATTCATTCATAAAGCAGTAATAACAAATAGCACACACAATTTATTCATCCACAAAATTCACATTACATTCACATTTACCCTATATAGTAATAATAAATAGTAATTACACAATTTGGGGTATAACATACTTCCCCCCTTGCGAATCATCGTCCCCAATGATCTATAGCACTTTAACATATAGATAAATCAAATAAAATTTTACTTAGCATTTTCAAAGTATGTAAGATTTATAAAACATTCATCCTATGTAGCAACACCCCTTGCAACCTTGTTCCCCCTAGAATTTGCATCGAAAGTCCTCACTATCGCATAGAGAAAACTTGTATGTCTCACACATACTTACTCTCTGAAGAGCGTATGTGTTGTATTCGTAATATTTCATATTTACATCCTATGTACAATAATATTTGAATGACACATGACACCTATACTTATAGTTACTGTGAAGCACGTTCTCATTGGCTCATGAATTTATCCTTAGTATAATCCAAATAGATAAGGAATGCCAATGCATTATACACTACACTACGGGTATCATCCTTCCCTTTGGTATTTACACTTTCAGACAACTCAGAAGTTGAGTTCACTCATCTCTTATTTATTTACTTTAGCCAAAAGTAATGCCTGACCATTTTTCTGTCTTTGAGCACTACATTGCTTTTGGACATATGTCAATTTTGATACCGCTTCATATTTAAGCTTTGTATCAACAAAGTTTCATTGATCTCTTCGATATATTACTCCTTTTTGACAAACTATAAAGTATAAGGTTAACCCTATTTCTTAGCCTATTTCAGCCTAATAGAGTTTCAAACCCTATTTTCCATATAATGGATCAAAATTCGATGTTGGAAGTTTGCAAGTACTCAACAAATCATTGAAGATTTGGTTTTCCTCTTTTTCCTATTTGGCTACAATAATATATTGTGCATTTGTTCAATTGAATGTCTCATGGTATGATCCTAGTCCATACAACCTCATCATTATTTACTTGTTCACAATTGAGAAAACCTTCTCAAGAATACTAAGAAACTACCTCACTCAATGTACTATTTAGGACCAAAATCCCATAAGTCAAGTTTCCAACCAACATTGGTTACCTTGGTGAGTTTTTCCACCACAACGTTATGTCAGTCTTACCGACATAGACAGGTTGACCTGTATTTTTTTCTACCACTCTCCATTTGGAATCTCAATAGAGTACACATGTCCTACCGATGATGACATCCAACCTTCATTTCCTAGCACACTAGACATTATTTTGATATATACTCAACAAATTCTTACTCCATATTTTCCAGGTTTTAGTGGTTCCTCACTTGACAAATAACTTTGTCCCTCCAATTTCCAACCTCTAACATCAAATTTCTTATTGCATCCCTTAATTATCCAAAATTTTGGGTACATAGGCTCTTTTATATCCCATATTAGTCTATTCTTTGACTAAGTCAAAACCTATTTTGTGGTCTCATTCCACATTTATTTCCCAAGTAATAATGGTTAGGATTTTAGTGGAGATAATTCCCATTTATCTTAGGACATCCATACCATGGATTTCTTCCATCGGATTATTTCTAATGATGTAATCCATCTTTCAACTCAATCTAAATTTTCCCAATAAGAATTGGTACTGATTTTGAGTATTAATCCTTGTTCATTCATGTTGGCTCCTTGAAGATATCAAATTTAATCGCATACCTAATTACCAAGCTCAAAATTTTCTTGTTAGCTCAATTGATTCACTTAATCATGCAGGTGTGTCTCAACCTCATTATACCCTAATCTTTAGACTAAGTCATCAACTAACAACTAGTCTGATTATATAGGTTAATCTAACCCTATATGTTCCAATCAAGACCAAATGTACAACTCACCCAAATAAGTTTTTCCTAACTTATAGGTGTTATTGAGTATTCTCGTACATATTCCAACCGAATAGGTAAAACTTAACCTAAGGTTTCTCTCTTTAATCAAATAAACTCACCATCCCAAATAGATTATTCTAACCTAGGATTTCATTCGAGTAAGATCAAATAATCATTCCAATAAAGATTTTTTTGATGTGGTTCTCATAACACCACATTGTATCTTACAAACCTTTACTTTTGCAATGCTAACCCTATCTTTCCCAAGGTATATTAGCATAATAAGCTATAGTGTCAATTCACTTCACGACGTGAATATATTGCACAATAGGTGGTATTACTACCTATGTATAGAAATAACATAATTATCTAAATCCCCATAAAGTATATAGGAGTATAGAGACACTTTCTTCCCAATCATAAGCAATCTAGATCTTCCCTTGTCTATCTCATAGACAATGATCTTCCCTTTCATGAATGAATAATATGCCTATCCTTTCCTTAAGGCATTAATGATAATAGCAATTTATTTAACAATCAACATATATGCAAGGTATGGTGTGTTAATAGGTCATAAATCTTGAACTTTCCACTTTTTTCTCTCCAAAATTCCAATACCTTATCCATATGGTCATGAATTACATGACTTAATTTTCATTATGACTTGCTAAGAAGTCAAAGTTTTTCCAAATCAAAATATATCCATATTTTATGTTGGGTTGGGATACTTAATCCGATTCAATACACTCTCTTCCTTCCCCCATTTAGTGTTTTCACAACATTCAATCAACTTAAAGTTGAATTCATAGAAAATATTTTCTTTCATGAAATGATTTTTCATTCCTTGTTGGATTTCTATTGCCTTTTTCTTGCCTCAACGACATACCTTGAATATATTTTTTCCCAAAGTTAGATTCATTGTTGATTTTTATCTCATTGATTCAACATTTTGGATCATCCAATAGGAGATCTAACGGATAATCAGTAACTTAACAAGTTAATAGGCACTCTAATATTCCAATTCTCTTTCCAATATCCTTTTTGGTGGAGGAATATCCATACTCACAAATCTTATTTTGTTGATGTACCTTTCAACTTATATCATTTTTTCCTTACAACTTATATTGATTTGACACATAGAGTTATATTGTATTCCATTTCATTTTGGAACCTCTAATGTATGTTGGTTGTTAGTAAGTTCTAGTTATACTCCAACCCATCTTTGTACTATCCAAACCTTGTCAGATCAATACGATTTACCTTTCAAGCTTCTTTCTCACACTCTCCTTTCCAAGTGTCTTTGTTCCAACTTTTGGTAACTTATTCTCTCATAACTTTTAGAGATACCAAGGTTTTTTGGTTCCCTTCTCCTCACATTAATCAAAACTCCAAATTTTTCTCATCAATTTTGGTTGGTGGAAACATATCCACTTTTTTGATTACTTCTTTTCTGACCATCCTGGTCTTTTCCTTTATTCCTAAGGCACTATCTCTTTTCTTACAAGTTCCTGGCCTTGCACAAACATTAGATTCAATTCAAGAGTTCTCCAACCTCTTGGATACCTCCTTCATTGACTTTCTACTTTAATCCAAATTATGCCCATAATGCATACTCATGGATTCATATTATACTTCCTAAATCCAGGAAGACTTGACTCTTTGTCTATAGGTTGCTATCAATAAGGGAGATTCTCTCAATATTCTTTATCCCTCAGAGTTTTATATCTATTTCATAGGATGAAGCTATATATTTATTAGTCTCCCTAACCTTCCTACATAACCTAATTGCATAATCTTCTGCAATCCTAGGGGATATAATAATAAGTTTTTGGTTTAGGAGTTTTTACTCCAGGGATGACTCTTAACTAGTCCCAAACTTTAAACAAGTTTCTAGGAATCTCATCTTTCTTTTCATTTCTCCATGTTATTTTCTCTTACCATCTTGGTGTAAGAACATTTAAACCATTATCTTTGATAAGGTTTATGTAGTACTTATGTAATGAGCTCATAGGTTTTAGTGTTGAACCTAGTAGCTCTAATACCACATGTAATAACCCCGATGTTCTTAATAGTAAAATTTCCAATGTTTTCACCTTAGGTGAATGAAACATGATGTCATGACATAGAAATAAAATAAAATTCTTCCAATAATTTAAATTACATGCACAATTTCATTGTAATCCAAAGTAATTATAAAAGTCTTCCAATAACATAGATTTCATATTGAACAAATTCTCAATAAGGATTTCCATTCCAATATAATAATTTCATAGATTACAATATCCCAAGAACGTACATTATTATGAACACAAATCCACTGAGATTTAGAGAAAAATATATAGATGGTCCAAGAATTTTCCTTTCAAAACCTTGGTCTTTTGTCGCCTGTTGTGGAGCAGAAGCACCACTCAAGCACTTTTTCACCAACCACAAACTCATATGTGGTCCACCGCACATCTATCAATGATATATGTCCCTTCCCTTCAATGAAGGTATTGGTTGGGTAACCCCATACAACTATATACCACTCTGAGTATAGTCTTGTGCCCTACATGACTAGGTTTTATAACCTATGCTAGGTATCCCTCATGCATTTAAATGGACATGGTGAACTAAGAGTGGAGTCTCAGAATTTTCACTATCTACAGTGGATTCTCATACATTCCTACTACTTTAGCCAAATTATTCTCATTTATTACTTCGAATGATGGTCTACCATTCACTTACACTATATCAAGCTCATTTTGACTTAAGGAGATTATATCTATGCTTAGGAAATACCTCTCCATGGGAAAGTTAATCCCTAGGATAACCTATCTCTTTAACAACCTAAGAAAACACAACTCATAAAGAAAAGTACTAGTTCTCTCCCTTCACTAGACACCATTCCCGAGAGTAACCTACTAGTTCCCTCCCTTCACTGGATAATAATCCCATGAGTAACCTACTAGCCATCTAGCATAATTAAATATCTAGCTATGAGTGTTCCTTAAGCTTGTCAACGGTTTGTCATATCTAGTGTAATAACAATACCTATGAAAAACATTCTCCCTTACCCTTGGCTAATCATATCGAGTATAATATCAATACCTATGACACTTAGTCTCTCCTATACATGCTTAATCATATAGATTATAATAAAAATACCTATGTCAAACAGTCTCTCCTATCATGGAGTAATTACAAACAATGCACAAGAAGCGTAAATAGTTTCCTCTTTTCTTTCAAAGAAAACATTACTTTTCCCTATATGCAAGTAACTATAAAAGACTGGTTTAAACATTCAAGAAGCCAATCATTCAAAACAAAATAAAATAAGGGAATAATATTCTCATGCATGTGATAAGCTTTCCAATTTTATTGGCTGCAGTCACATCTTTAGAACAACAACTATCTAGGTATTGATTCTCCAACAAGTCTCACCACACTTAACTCTCAGGTTGGAAAATGTTTCTTCTCAAAAGATAATAAAACTCTCTTAATACTCAATGTTCCCCCTCACTATTTTGACAAAATATTGTAGATAGAAAAGCACACTAAAATCCAAATTATTTTGCACAAGAAATAACACGTAGAAGAGAAATAATGAGGTGTCCCAAAAAAAAAACTCATGTTGTTATTTATATACAAAAAAATAGTAACAACACTACCTACAATTTAGGCATGATCTTGACAATAACAAGCATGTGTAGTAACACCACTAACATAGGTCCAAAGGTGGTGAACATGTAAGCATAGAATCAACTCAAATATCAATAGATCAGCCCTCATATTTGAAAATAATTGGAGACCAAATCAACTCTCCAAGTGATAGAATTCGACTGGAAAATTAAAGTAGACTTATATTGTTTAAAGGATACAAAGGTGGAATGGTTTCATCCCTAAGAGAAATAGTCAATAACAAGAGTGTGCCATCAAACAAAGTATCGACTAAGTCTTGTTGAGTATTGATTCACTCATTAAATCGGTTTAGACAAAGTCGTTGATTTGTTTCAATATATTAACAACTATTTGATTTGTTACAACAAATCATGGTAATTTTGTTGACCAAGTCCATGGTTCACCATGTCATTGACTTATTCTCACTATCAACTTAAAGGTTGCAAATTTTGTAGATTCAAACTCTCGTTTAGATTGACAACAAGAGCATAAAATACGGCTTAAGAAAAACAGTCATAGCCATCTCAAAGTTCAATCACCAATTTATGAAGATAAATTGAATTCAAAGTCATACACATATAGCATTATAATCAGCTAATTATCATTGCTTGAAATAGTTTATCTCAAAGAAAATATTGTTTAAATAAATACATATAACGTATACATATATATATATATATTTATGTATACGTATATATTAGTATATATTTTGTATTTAACATATGTCGATAAAGCATGTATATATAATCGATAAACAAAAGAATAAATCAAAATAGCAATTGCATTGTTATAATAATATAATGGTTGTGTATACATGTATTGATACATTTGTATTGGCATGTCCATTTACTACGATTCGTGTGTATGGATACACATATACATATGCATATATGTTTATACATTATATATATATAAACATTCAATTCACACCCAAAATCATACGCAATTAACATGGTGTTGATAGGAGACTACAAGTGATATGTCTATGTGTATACATATACATGTCGTGAGGTCCATTAGATAGTTCCATGCATATAAGCAACTTGTGCATGAGTGTGCATAGATATGTCTTCCCATGTAACCTCATGTATGCATTCCTTCATGTGTATAGTCTATCATCGACATGCATGTGTGTGTGTATACATATTCCTCATATGTTCCACATATCAATACAAGCATACCAACAAGGAAAAGAAATATCAAGTCCAAATAGATAATCATCACCCAATAATGCACTAAAATGTAAACTAGAGTCATACTAATGCAGACATATCGTTTAGGGATGATTTACCAACTTTCCACTTAGTAACCCGACTCAACCAATTTATGGTGGTGTGTGTGTAAGCTCAAATAGGTTACATTACTAGTTACCTGACCAAGACCCTCTCTTGAGTGATACTTCTCCTCTACCTAAAGGAATGAACATATACCTGCAATCACTGACACTTGCACATGGCAGTCGATTGTTCATAAAATATGAAGTATATAAAATACATCTCCAAAGTTAGAATATCAACACAATATTCAACCAATCACATAAATTCATTCCTTCATATAACATTAAATGAGATGGAATTCATTCATAAAGTAGTAATAACAAAGAGCACACACAATTTATTCATCCACAGAATTCACATTACATTCACATTTACACTATATAGTAATAGTAAATAGTAATTACACAATTTGGGGTGTAACAGGCTAAAGGAGTGTATTAAATATTCCACATGTGATGGAATAATGAATTTTTTAGAAGATTTGTGAAACTATGCTAAGTCATGCACGGTGACACATGATAACATAGTGACTTGCATAGGGTCATGCCCAATGAAACAATGACCTTTGTGCAAGGTGCACCTATTATTCATAACTATGCATGAACATAAAAGGTTTTCAAGATATGCACAAGATTGTTGGGGATTGTGTAGGTATCGACAATTTACCCTTTCTTGAGAAGTGATGACCCCCTTTCATGTCTTGAGTGAGCTATGTAAACTAAACACAAAATTGTTGAATATTTAACACTTTTCTTGATTTACATACTACACTACCTTAGCTACTTAGAATTAGATCAGGTGGACCTTGTTAGATATATGTTGTGGTTTTTTGTATAATTTCACCTTGTACAAGTGTTTCCAAATGATCAAGATCCAAGTATAAAATATATTAAGTTTATATTGGCTCAATAAGAGGAAAGTATCTCTTAAGTACAACATTGAATACTTAGTGGAGGCCCAAGTACTATAGGAGATCAAGAACAATGATATTCTAACTATTTATGTGCACAATGGTGTATAGATCATAATTTAAGGGATTCATTTTATAGTATGAACACTTTAAGTGTCCTTTTTAAGATGTAACTAGACTTTGGTGCTAACCTTGAAAGAGTGAGATGAATGATTCACATCATGTTTTTGTATGTTATTCACTAATAATGCAAGATATTTTTCTATACCTATTGGTGAACATTTTTTATTAGTATTAAATTATGTGGTCTATTTATTTTTCATTCATATGTATGCAAATTCATATGAGTTGTTGCATAGTATCATATTTCCAAGGGTGATGTATCTTGGAACACAAGATATTTAAAAAAAAGAACCATGCCTCATAGAACTATGCAAATATCTATTGTAGGAATGTTAGATGTAAATCAAGTTGTCATCTTAAATGCATGGATGTATGTATTAGATGTGAAAAATATGTAATATTGTGTAATTTATCAGCCCCATCTACCCCTCTATTTGTGGATAATAATGTTATAGATCAATCTAGTTATGCATCCAATCTTCCTACAAGCGTTTCCAAAATGCTCTAACAAGATTAATTCAAATCCTAAGTGTTTTGGGGGGGGAAATCACTCAAGATATGGAAGTAAAAGGTTGTAGCAATTATGCATGTTATTTTTATTCATGATAATTAAACTATTAGGGTATAAAAATGTTATAGATAATGTGGCAAGGAATGAATATTCATGTGACTAAAAAGGGTGAGCACATTAAATTGGTTTGTGAAAATATACTTAGTTATCTATACTTTTTAAATGAGAAAATATAGATGAATGTTTATATTACATTACATTTAAAAACAAGAAATTAACTTAGGTGTAATGGTTCAAGTCCAAATCAATTGATCTTTAGATTTCCTATTAGTTTTGAGAGTCTTTCTAGTTGGCATTTTATTGCATGGTTGAATTCCACATTTACATATATGGTGATGTACCTAGGTATAGGTGACAAGGCTATGTGAAGTAATACACATTGGTGCCTAATGAAGAAAATACTAATGTGAGATTATGTACATGTGGTTTGGTTCATGATGACACCATGTTTTGCACACAAGGTGTGTGTGTGTGTGTTGTGAAGGAAAGTAATAGATTTCTCATGACTTATCTAAGTGCATGTAATTTTCTCAAAGGCTTGTATGGCTACACTCTAATCATTCACTGAGATATGAAAATTGAACACAAAGTTATCAAATATTTTCCACTTTTCTTGATTTATATATTGTTCTATAAATGATGTGAACCATGATGTGGTAATTTGAATGATCTCATCTTACATGATTGTTCACAAGTTTTCATGATCCAAATATAAAGGATGTTAAATTTATGTTAGCTCAAAAAGAGGAGTAATATGGCTTGAGGAGTTCCATGTTGAATATGTTGCAATCTTAGATATTGTAGTAGATTGAGAAAAAAAATCATTCCCATCAAATATATGCAAAATGGTGTTTAGATCATCAGACAAAGACTTCATTTTTTGTCTAGACCCTTAAAGTGTTCATATTGAAGATGCAACCAACTTTGTAAATGACCTTAAAAATGTGATGTGTGTGGTATGGGATGTGGTACTCTTTATGTTTCTACTATTAACATGAGTAAATGTATTGACCCTATTGGTGAACACTTTGGATATGTTTTAGAAATGTGTGTGCTCTATCTACTTCTTATTCCTATGTGTGTGACTACATGTGTGGTGGTGTGTAGTAGAATATTTCAAGGGGTGTTGTATATTAGAATCCGAGACATTTTTATAAATAAATATGACACACGTAACTATGCAATGATCTATTGTAGGCATATTGGATGTATGACATCTTATCATCCCAAGCATGCAAATGTACATAGTTGTAGATGCACAATAGGTGGACAATTTGGTAAGTCATCACCTTTGTTTGACCATCTATCTATAGATGAAAGGCTATGGATGGTTAAAATTTTGTATCCAATATCTTCCACAAGGATTATCAAAAAATGCATTGACAAATCAATGGTCATGATCAAACACAATTGATGCGGGTAGCCAAAAATGTACCTAAAGATGATTGAAGAAGAGGGGTATGATCTCCTACATTGTGATGTTTTTATTGTAAGAAATCATAATAACCATTTAAAAATAATATCCACCACAACAAACATCAAGTCATACTATTTTTTTATCATGGGGATTTTGATCATGAAATCCTTGTTGATAGATTATCAGAGCCTTTATAGAACTATGAGAGGTGTGAGACAAATATTCATGTTCATGGGCTTGATATTCATTCTCTGTATGTGAGGCTAATAAAGATAATTTAATATTAATTCTTGAGCCTCGATAATGTTGACATATTTTTCTTGGGATAATGCACCTCCCAAATGAGTTGTCGACAAGGTGTGGACCTTTTAGAACATAAAATTTCTAAACTTGAAAAAAAATATCACTCAAATGAAATTCACCAAATTTTTTACCTTGTTCAAGTGCAGTTTAGGTCTATGATAAGTTCTAATATGTTAATTATATATTCTCCTTGTTAGTGAAGTTATGGTTAAGTGATTCCAACATCATGATGAGGACATGAATTTATGGTTGGATGAGATAATCTACTACTTAAGTATATTTCCCCTTCTTATGCTCAATCACCAAATGATACTAATAAAAATATGTCATCCACTTCATGAGGTCTATTATTTAACTTTATCTATGTGTAAAATTTGAAGTGGCTTATGATCAAAATGAATGAGTATCTCTAACGAGTCCTGAAATTTCCCTCATTTCCTTGTTTTAAGTTTAAAACTTCTCATGACATTTCTAATAGTTTCAAGACATTATCTAGATGTTTCTATTTATCCTAAGTATTAAAGCATTACATATTTTATATATTATATTGCTTAATGGTTGTGTGCACATGTGTGAATGTTTATGAAATGTGATAGAGTTTAATGTTGATTATGATTATTAATGATAAAGAGATGCATTTAAGGGGAACTAAACCCTATACAACAAAGGACCAACCACCTACAACAAAGAATGTTTGCCAACCTATACCAAAGGATGTTTTTCAACTTGTAGCCAAAGGAATGATCACCTACAACACATACAGTCTCTCACACTTGATGGAGGTAGTGGTCAAACATTGTAGAATTTATTTATCTATAAATCATTCTATTTTTACTAATGTTGTCACCAGAAATAAAGATATCATGGAGATAAGAATATATTTGTGATACAGATAGATCATGGTTTATAAATAGTTTATGTCATGTTCTGCACATTTCCAATTATAACTGTCTTCTTTATGATGTATATTCTTAATGAGATTATGACACTCACACCTATGCATGATTAATTAGTTTCCCATTTTATTTAGGATAGGAATATGTCATCTCCTTATATTTTTGGGCGAGTTGAAATTTCTTTACAATTTGTTTTGAGTACAGAATAATCATACTCTTAGGATCCTACATATAGTAGATCATGTGTGAATTCAAGGATCTAGTGGTAGTAGATTTGTTTATCAACAGTTTTTTCAATCAATACTCTATTATCAATTTATGTTATCTTTTCAAAATGCAATAAAAATGAATTTGGTCAATCATATAGAATTTTGAGTTAAGATTTGATAGAGATACTATGGGATTTCATCTACTTAAGAAAGGGACACTTGAGGTAGCTACAATAATCATAAGTTTAGATTTTTTTAATATTAAAATAAATTATTAAGTTGTATTTCTTGATTTTAATTAATTTTATTTCATAATAATCATTTTTTACTAACCATTGTTTAAAATTAAGCTGCATACAAGGAGTTACAGTATAGTTGAGTTTTTTAGTCACCGTCTTTACAAGAGTGTCTACCTGTAGTAATTGGACCATACAGTTAAGTTTGTTTATGGATGAGTATATTTTCAGTTAAAAAAAATTCTAAATAAGGTTTCTTTTAGTTAAGTCTTCTATACGTAATTTCTAGGACAACTTAGAATCCTTAATTTCACATATAGTGCCAGCACCATCCAAGAAATTATGATTCCCCGGTTAATAAAATAAATGTAGCACATTGAAGTTAGTGAGTTTCTTAATAAGGGATATGCTAGTCTATTTTGTTGAATGCATGCCCCCTTTGCATTAATTTATTGTACAAAGATGGAGTTAGACATTTTTGGTGTTATTGTCGATGATGGTGCTAAAGTTTATTACACATTGCTTTCTTAATTTAGATTTTTTTTATTTTCAACAATTAGGACCATTAAAATTTTCAAATCAACTCCGAACTATTTACTAATAGTGTGTAAGATTAGCAAATATATTAAGCTCAATTACTATTGCATGTGGCAGCAGAGAGATAATTTAGGAAGATTTATTCTATTGAACCAAAATTAGGAGGATTTACTCAAAGATATTGATACAATAGAAGATACAACACCATTAGAGGAGCTAATTGGAGGATTCAATGAAATAGAAGCACCCCTCACACCAGAAGATATTTCATATTTTAGAAGAAATCACTACAATAAATCTCACCATAATGGTAGATGAGGTAGAATAAAACCTTGCTAAACCAATTACATTTGAATTTCCAATAGAAACCCAAGAGCATGTTGATGATTAAAGAACATACCTCCTTTAGCTCTACCAAATTTATATGGTTTGATCATAAATGGTTTTGATATGTTTCAATTTGAATTTAATGTTTTATGCCAAAATTATGACTACACTAATGATGCACATAGGTTAAAACTCTTTCCAACCACATTGAAAGATGCCTCTTTATGATGGTTCATGGGGTTAGGTAGGAATACAATGGAAATTAGGAAATAATGAAGGAAGAGTTCTTGCAGAAATACCAAGAACACTATCATGGAGGAAATATGAAAAGAGATGGCATATTCCAAATTCCATAAGAGGATGAACCATCAAAGATTATGTTGAGAGATTTCAATTCTGCCTCAAAAATTCACACCAAAATAGGATCTTTTCAAATTCACTCAAATTAGTATTCCTAAGAGGTGTGAATGAGGATTGTATGGATGCACCAAACCTAATTAGAGAAGGGGAAATATCTCAATTTACTTTCTATGAAATATTCCAAATATGTAGAAGCTATTCAAGATCAACCATGAAGAAAACCAAGGTTTCCAGAGCTCTGACTTCCACCAAAACATCTATAAGTGTTTCTATGGTGGAACTTAGCAACCTTCTATTAAAGATGAAAGAAGATATCATCAACCCACCTTGTGACCCAATTGGACACTTTACATATAAAAAATAAATAAGAAGAAAATGTTTCTCACAGAATACTATCCACATTTGCGATAGAAGGTCAACTACAAGTGTAAAAATATTACTAGTATTTTGGAGAAGCAAGGAAAACCTAAGTTTTGCACCCTAGAAGATGAGGAAGGTCAAGTATTCTACATTTCCCAACACAAACCCTAGTAGAAGATACAAATTATGCCTCAAGACCCTTTGTCTTACAATGCTTATTTTCCTGGGGTCAATTCAAATTTCCCTAATTGGAACAATCCACCTTGGAATAACATACCAAATCAACTATGGTCAATTACTCAATCATACAATTAGGTTTCACAGCAAGGAATGTAGCAACGACAGTCACATCAATCTCAAAATTAAAATTAGTAGTGAAAATCCTCTCAAAAACAATGGCCACAACAATGGAAAGGAAACCAATGATGGCATAAATCAATTGTAAGTTACCCATAACAACAACAATCCTTGCAACAAAAATAGCCATTATGCCAAACCAAATTATACCTACCCAAATGCAACCAAGAGCACCTCAATTTTTTTCCCAACTTGCATCAAACCCTTACAATATGCCTATCCAACATGTCTCTACTAATGAACCCATTGAATACCCAACCTAAGTAGTTGAGGTTAGTGATATCCACCTACATTCAGGATAAATACTTGCTAGGCCATCATCTTCATACACTAAAAACTTCCTAATGAAGAACCAACCATTGAAATTAATAACCATTTGAATGAGAATTGAACAAAAAAAAAAGATAAAAATCACAAACAAAGAACCACCATTACTAGAAAGGTTGAAAACTCAAAAATTTCGCCTCAAACTTGAATTTGACTTCTTGAGTCAATTGAAGAATGTTTGTGTCAAAGTTCCCTTGATCCAAACTATCAAGGATGTGTCAATCTACACCAAGACTATGAAGGAACTATGCCTTAAAAATATATGAATAAAATGAAAGGACCCCCAAATTATTCATGTTATAGGACAATTAGTTTATATTATGTTGGACAACCTAGTTGTCTCAAAATATGCAAACCCTGGTAGTCCCAGGGTAGATGTGCAAATGAGTGGAACTCTCATTAATAATACTTTGATTGATTTAGGAGTAACAATAAATGTGATGACTAGAGAAATAATAAAAAATCTTCAACGAAATAATTTAATACCTACACCAAAAATCTTACAACTAGAAAATAGGTCACGAGTCAAACCAAAAGGCATCATTGACTATTTAGTCATCACACTTGACTCATGGGAATACATAGAGAACTTCATGGTCCTACAACCTAAGTCGAACCTATTTGGATACCCATTAATCCTACGACAACCATGATTGACCACAACATATTCCTTTATAGGATGTAGGTATAGCAATATGATAATCTTTAATGGAAATGTAACAAAAAAATTGGTCCTCTATTCACCTGCACAACCTTATGTCAACCTGGAGCAACCTATCTAGTCAAATTTGGAAGATGAAAACCAATATTCTATCTAGACACTCATGACCATAAAATCAAACCCAATGATAACTATTTAGGATGAGGATAAAATTCTTTCCAGCATTATACAAAACTCTTATGCAATTGACCCACAACAAATAAATGTCTAGCATGTTTGACATGCCCATTGCATAATATTTTACCTATGAAAACCTCTAAATATACTTCACAACTACTCCATAAATTACTTCTACATAGTTGCAACTTAATTTATCGGGACTAGATGTTTCTTTTGTCATTGAATTTTGCAACACCAATGGAAATATCATCTGGAAGAACACTTAATGTGAACAATCAATTGACAATATCCTAGTAGTCTGTATTATTTAAAGTGCTAGAAGCTTGTACAACAATGTTTGTTTGGTATTACCATGACATGAAAGCATAAATCCTAATCTTTGTGTACATAGAATATATATCAATGAGGGATGCAAACCAATAAGACAACCCCAATGAAGGATGAACCCAACTATTAGAGACATAGTGAAAAATGAATTACAAAAATTGTTGGATGTAGGATTTACATATCCAATATCAAATAGAAATGGGTTTCCCCATTAATAATATTTCCAAAGAAATGAGGTAAATGTTAAGTATGTGTTGACTAAAGAAATTAAATACAACCACTAGGAAGGATCATTTTCCTCTTCCCTTGATTGCTCAGGTGTTAGATTCATCAACACAGAAGAAATACTTTCTTTCCTAGATAGGTTCACTGCCTACAATTATATTAAAATAGCTCATGAAAACCAATACAAAACAACCTTCACATGTCCATAGGGTACCTATGCTTACTCATTCTTACCATTCAAACTATTTAATGTCCCTGTAACCTTATAGAGGGCTGTTTTGAGTATGTTTTCAGATTTTTCCCATGATTCCATGAAATTATATATGGATGATTGTACAACCTATGGATATTCTTATGAAGAATCATTAGAAAAATTGGATAAATTCCTTCGAATGTGCCAAGATAATAATATCTCTTTCATTCATGAGAAATGTGTTGTGATGATGGAGGAAGGAGTGGTTTTGGGATATTTTGTGTGAAGAAGAGGTAATTAGGTAGACCCTAATAAAATTGAAGTAATCTCAACTCTACATGCACCACAAAAGAAAAAAGATGTAAGAAGTTTTCTTATCCATGCATGGTATTATAGGAGATTCATTAAATATTTTAGTAAGATAAAAACTCCCTTGTTTGTCCTACTATCTAAGGATATTGAGTTTGAGCAGAACCTTGCCTGCCACGAATCCTTTGAAGCTTTTAAAACCTCTCATAAATGCACTTATGTTGAGAGGATCTAACTAGAAAATTCCTTTTCATATTCATATAAATGCCTCTAAATTTTCTATAGGAGTTGTGTTAGGAAAAAATGAATTTTGGATTATGTTATTTACTACATAAGTAAAGATTTGTAAGTTATCAAACTTAATTACATGTTATAGAAAAGGAGATGCTCATTGTAGTCCATGCCATTAAAAATTCAGACACTATATCATTGACTATCTCATTTTTGTTCATTCTAATCATACAAAAATTTGATACTTGAAAAAAATAGTGGTTAGTGGATGTAGTGTTAGATGTTTATTGTTGTTACACAAATTTGACATCACTATTATAGATAAGTTAAGCAAGCAAATGTGGTGGTTGGTTTTCTTTCTAGGCTAAATATCAAAATATAGGAAGTACTTGTGGATGAATCTTTTCCTAATGAACACCTATTTTCCTTTATGGTTAATAGACCTTGGTATGTAGATATAGAAAAATATTTAATTACATGAAGACACCCCCACATCTTTCACCAAGAGAGAGGTGTCATTTAGTTGAACACAACTTTCCATATCCATGGGTGATTGACTACCTCTTTTACATATGACCTGATAATTTTATGCATAGGTGCATAAGAGAAGATGGATTCTATGATATTCCTAACTATTGTCATGATGAGCCTTGTGGTAGGAATTTTGTAGCCAAAAGAATAGCCCTCAAGATCCTAAATAGTGGATACTCTTGGCCAAAATTACATAAATATGTAATTCAATATGCAAGAAGATATGATGATTGTCAAAGAATGGGTAGGCCTACAAGAAGTGATAAAATGCCCCTACAACCATAATTGGTAATTGCACCATTTGATAAGTGGGGCATTGACTTCATTAGACCAATAAATCCAACTTATATAGTATATACTAGTATCTATTGATTGCTTTGTTAGTATTACAAGGGAAAACAATCGAGAGGCGGGGGGGGGGTAAATCAATTGTCATAGAATTTCAAACTTATTAAAATTATTAGCCCCTATTCTTAGATCTAATTGATAACTATGAAAGCATAAATCAACAACACATCAGAAACACACATAACACCAATGTTTTTTATGTGGAAACCCTATTAGGGGAAAAACTACAGTGGAGGTCAGTCCACAAGTTTATACCCTGTTAAAAGTATAAGAAGAATAAATGGGGAATGCACATGCATTCAGGAACACTGCCTAGAGCTCACTACTCAAATACAAAGGAAGACTCACTGTTTGACAAAAACATTTGGATTAAAACCATCTGGATTTTGAAGTGAAAGTAGCATCTGCTAATGCCTGATTACAGTTTTGGTTAAGCCCATGAACACTTCTTCACTCTCTACTCTACCTTCAAAAGATCTGAACCTTATTCACACATAAAACTCACACACTTCACACACTTCACATCAAGCATGTCTCATATGAGATAAAAAATCTCTCATATATATCTGTAACAAGGAATTGCATCATTACATGTCGGCTTCAAAATAATAAAATGAATACAAATTCTCGGCTCAAAATAATAAATATTATTAATGTGAATCAACCAAAGTCATCCACAACATAATAGAGACCCAAAAAAATGTCCTCGAACACAAAACACCTTCAAAGATTATTCCTCAAAGATCCACAACATGCTACAATCACCTTATCGGCCATGAACATAAAAAACATGAACACACAAGAGAAAATCATGGATCACGAGCACAACTATCAATGCAGACATGAAAGATAGATAAAGCATAATATAGAAACATCCAGGAACACCAAAAAAACATTCGCAACAACTCAAATTACCAGAATCACATTATCTTCTTCTAGGAACACTGGCTACAGTAATAGAATAACAGTTGGAACACAAAAACTCATAACTTGCTCAAATCTTCATGTGAAGCTCTAAAAAATTCAGTGGATAAACTAGAAAGGGTTGTCAACAAACCATTTAATCTGCAACTTCTCACCATCAATATACTGAACTTTCCATCATACTAATCTTCACGGCTTCACAGACAACCTGCAACATATTTTATTACAATTTTCTCAATATCCTCGACATATACAGTCTTAAAGACATTAATGCTAATAATGTTGACATCAATGACAACCACATATAAGAAACATAACCATAACATCAAACATACTTAACCAAATGGGTAGAAGTTACTATTGGAAAATGGTCAGTCCTCCCTTCAAGATTCGTGACATGGACTAACTGCCTCCCGTGGATCCGTTAACTCTGGCAGTTGTATCAGGCATTAATAGGTTGATCTTTTGGTGCAACAACAACTACGGACCAACAAGTGGTATTAGAGCCAAAGGTGCCAGGTTCAAATCCCATCGGGTAATGTTGAGGGGGAGATTGTTGGTAGATATTCAGCGCTCCCTTCGGGATTCATGGCATGGACTAACCGCCTCCCATGGATCAGTTAACTCTGGTAGTTGTATCGGGCATTAACAATTCCTTCTTTTGGTGTGATGACAACTATGGGCCAACTGTTACAACTTTATAGTTTGCTAGAGATGGAAAATTAGCAACATTATTAAATGAGGATATATATATGGAGTGTTCAAGGAGATAATCGCTAATCAAGGGCCATAGTTTACCTCATATATGATTGCTCATTGGTCAAATAATTCAAAATCAGGCACAAGAAATCAACTCCATACCACCCATAATCAAATGGAAATGTTGAGGTTACAAATAAATAAATTAAAGCCATATTAACTAGCACAATCAAATTACATAATAAGGACTGGGTAGCCATATTACCAGAAGTAATCTAGGCATACAAGATAACCTAAAAAAAACCTTAATATTTACACCATATGAATTAGTATATGGATTTCTTTTTTTCCTCTCTATTGAATTTTATCATAAAACACTCAAAACAACTAGTACAAATTGGAATAGATCTCTCAAAAGCTCTAAAGGATAGACTACACCATCTTAATGATTTGGGTGAGCTAATGATGGAAGTAGTCCACCACACATAAATTATTAAAAAAATAGAATGAAATGGCATGACAACACATCCAAACTAAAGAATTTCATGAAGGAGACTGAGCATTGCTATATGACTAAATATACAATGACCATGAAGGAAAATTGTAAACAAGGTGGTTGGGTCCTTATGAAATAAAACAAAATTTTAAAAATGGATTAGTATGATTAACAATGATTGACCCAATCATATTTTCTTTAATGGTAAATGGACACCATCTCAAAATCTACAAAAATCCATTGCATAAAGATGACTTTCTACAACACTTACATAAAAAATTTGAACCACCATCACCATAATTAGATTCAACATATATCACATCACTGATGAAACCACTAGATCATCCATTGCCACATATGTAGTTGAGCCCACTATCTTACCTACTGAGATTTCACATGTATGATTTTCTTTCCACAAGTAAAAATAAAAAAATAAAAAAAATAAAAAATCACACAAACACACACACACACACAACATATAAAATAAACTCACACAACTAGAGAAAGGAATTGCAAGTACATGCAACATTGTTACCAACTTCTTTTCAAGGGACTTAATTTTATACTACCCATAGCCACTACCTGATAGACACCTCCATATCCACAAAGCTAATCTTACCAAAAACTTACATCACTATCATAACATGTACTATTTTGGTCAACTTTCTCTACAACTACATGCAACCATTCCAAGTTCGATGAAAAAGTACACGAAGCACACCATTACACTCCAAGTCACATATGTGCATGCCACAATCTTTCTTATGTATTTGTCTACTTTCAAACATGTGTCGTTGCTAACTTTCTTTCCAAATATATAAAATTCAATGTGGTCACATCCATTCACCATCATCACTTTTTTTTTCAAATGGTTCATTCTTGACAACCATTCACACCACCTCACATACACAAACTTTCACCTCATCGAAAATATTCTAGTTATTTCTCACATTAATAACATTAATTAACATTAGCTCTATTTAATTTCTCTATAATTCACATTTGTACATTTATTTTATATATTATATACAAATACACGATGCTTTCAACATCATCCCTTTCATACTTCCTGAATAAATTTTCTCTTGAGGATAAGTCAAAACTTTAGCTGGGGGCGATTCCATAGTAATTAAAAAACATCCTAAAAATATTTGGGATATTCCAACATACTAAGAATTCTTCTTTCATATCTAAAATGTAATTGGTTAAGTTGCATATACCTATAATTTGTTTAGCATGAGTGACCTCTAGTAGAAGGCACCAAAAATAAGAATAGTGAAATCATGAACACAACAATCATAGCTAGTCAAAAAGGAAGGAAATAAGGAACAACAACAAGAAGGTTGAAGAAAAATTCAAAAGTAGGTTGTAGTATAACAAAATTGGTGAATATATTATTAGAAGAGAACCGCCAACCCACACAACATCATTAGACAACCAAGACTACTTGCCTATCTTTTGGAAAGTAGGGTGGTTGGAATATTTTCTTAGACTAACAAAGAATAATGTCCAAGACACTGAAAAATAATGAAGCCATAGTAAAAGGACTAACATTTTATGCTTGAGAATCAACAATTGTAGAAGTCTGAGTTTCTTGCAATTGGAGAAGAATTTCTAGTTAGAGCTAATTCCATCATAGCTCAGGTTGAATTCGTGAAACTAGTTGAGGAATTAGACTCATTAGCCCAAGGTAACAAACATTTTTCCTCACCTTACTTATGGGAATATATAGTTGTGTATATAATTAATTACTTAGCCTCTGATGGTAGGAAATCATTGTTGTATCACTACATTTTAAATTACCGAGCCATCTTCACCATGAGAGACTTGCAAATGTTCCCAATTACTTGTACAATTTTAAAAAAAGAATGTCTATTGAATATAAGAGGAAGATAACCTAATTGAATTTATCCCATCAGTATTTAGTTAACCTATTGATAAAAATAAGTCTCAATTCCTAGTTCCTATATGTTTCTTAAGAACATTTCTTAGCAGAAAGATGTAAGAAATTTTCTTAGCCATGCATGGTATTATAGGATATTCATTAAATATTTTAGTAAACTAATAACTCCCTTATTTTTCCTACTATCTAAGGATATTGAGTTTGAGTGAAACCTTACTTGCCAAGAATCCTTTGAATCTTTTAAAAACTCTCTCACAAAGACACCTATGTTGAGAGGATCTAACTAGAAAATTATTTTTCACATTCATACAGATGCCTTTGAATTTTCTATAGGAGTTGTGTTAGGAAAAAATGAATAAAATTTGGAGTATGTTATTTACTACGTAAGAAAAGATCTATAAGTTATCAAACTTGATTACACTATTATAGAAAAGGAGATGCTAGTTGTAGTCTATGTCATTAAAAAATTTAGACAGCTCATTGTGTTGTTACCTAATTATTATTACCTTGATGGGTTAAAATTATTTAATATATTTATGATTGTGTTTTGTATATGAATCTTGATGGAAATATGATGAATTAATGTTTAATTCAATTTGATATATTATAGTTTTAAAGATGAAAATATATGATGCATGTGAATGTAATCTTATTAGCTAACTATTGTTGTGATGTACTAAGCTAGATGTAGGAAAAGAATCAAAACTATAGAGAAGAGGGGGAGTATCACCCAGGAGAAGAACTTGGTCCGGTAACCCTAACGAGCCTAATTGAGCATACACACACTCACTTCCTAGTTGGTATAATTTAATTAAGAAATTTCAAGAAATGGTAAGTACCCTTTTGTCAAGGTTTGTGCATGTTTTGTATTGGTATGTGGTTTAAGTATTTGAGTGTTCCTAATTGTGGATATGTGATTGAGTCTTTATGTCGATTGAAAGTCCTTCCTCGTATGATCATATTTTAATTAATAAAGTATATACATAGAATTTATATATGTATATATGTACATGTCTACAATACCTCATACATGTGAGTATATGTGTGCATGAATATATGTAGATAGGCGTATCCATGAATGCTCATGAATGCATAAATCATATGCATGGTAATATTGATTGGACGAATGTGAAATATATGTATACACTTCATGTATATACATCAATCAATGAATATGATAATATATGTGTTTAAGTTTGGATATTAAAATAATGTTATATATATATGTAATATTGTTGGAAACAAGCTACATTGAGAGGGCAGGTGAATCAATGTTGTGCAAAAATTAACTTTATTAACCTTTATCTTCAAAGCATTAGTAATATTCAACCATAGTGCATAAACATGAAAATAAACACAAAATCATAACACCAAGATTTTTACGTGGAAACCTTGTTAGGGGAAAAACCATGGTGGATGGCCAATCCACAATTGATCTGAGTATACTCAAATGAAGATTACAAAAAGGGGAATGCACTTGCATTCAGGGACACTACCTAGAGCTCAATGCTAAAAGGGAAGGCTCATTTCCTTACAAAGAAAATCAGATTAAAACCATTTGAGAGTTTGAACTAAGAAAATTAGCATCTAAAATGCCTGATTACAATTTCAATTAAGTACAATAATAGATTTGCTGTCCTATAGACTGATTCTGGACTTCTACTATGTTTTGCTCATACACATAACATAGATCTTCTATGTGCAAGTGAAACTGCATATTATCACCCTTTTGCGCTGCTCTCCTTCACAATTCACATACTCATACACTATATCACACACCCAAAATGATACAGACGATCTTATATATATATATATATATTTGCAACATAAAATTCAATTACACTTTGTCGGCTTCAATAGAATACAAAATAAATACACATGTCAGCTCAAATAATGAGAAATATGCAATGTGTATCCTTAATAGTCAGCCACAACTTGGATAGGACCCAAACAAAAATTTACAAACACAAAAATACTTGACCAATTAGTTCTCATACATCTGTGACTTAATACATTCATGAAGTCAACTCCAATACAAGAAAAACTAAGAATAAGTCACCTAAATCTTCTAACTTCCACATGAATTGATACGAGCCATTGCACTTCAGTAGTAACATAGATAATATACCAAACAACATTTCCTAGGATGTGAAATACAAAATAATAACATGAAATCTTCATATAGATCGATGAACACTGTGTTACCGAGTACTTTGTTCTTCCTTGTCAATCTTTAATCTTTATGTCGGTATGGTCGAATGGTAGTGTGTGTATCTGATCAATGATTAGGGTTGCCATCAATGACAACACCAAGTGATACTAGAAGTGTCTCTTTCCAACAAATATATATGTATACAATTACGTTAATGTAAACATATATACATATACATTAATATGCATATATATTAATATACATATATGTGTATGTATATATATAATTTTTTTGATATATGTTTATATATATATATATATATAATTTTCAAGTAATGTAATTGGTAATCATGTGGATATAATTATAATTATATATATATATATATATTAATAATATATATAATATATATTATTGTTTGGTATATATTAAAATGATTTGTATTAAGCATAACACAATAACATAGCGTTGTCATATAAACAATGGCCAAAGCATAAAAGTTGTGCATAAAGTGCATAGAGTGAATAATTTAAGAGACTTAAAGTGTTTTGCATGAGTAAAGGTAAATATTGTTCAATGTGGCAATTGAAAATAAATGTAGTTACAACAACACTGACTTAGTCTTAAACCATGCAAAAATAAGGGAACTAAAGTGTGGAAAGGTGGCACCAAAGTTTAATGAAAGTGGAAACCAATAGAAGTCTAAAACTCGTGCCATATCCATGTAAAGCCATATGATAAGTATGAAACTCAGTCAAAGCAAAGATGGCAAAAATTTGTAAGGGTAGTCGACTTGAAAATCAAATAGGAAACTTGTAGCAATGTGTCAATGTGCCTTGAATCACTAAAAGAATAATGGTGTCACAAGAATGAATTCGACTCATCCATTCTATGAAATTGGAAATAAGAGGACAATTATGTGTTGCAATCTAAGAGATAATTTTATCTGAGTCGATGCATGTGAATAGGAAGGTCGCAGATTTGTTAGCTTGTTTGTAGCATTATGATGCTCAAATTCAAGTATATATAGAGGTGCTCTCTCTACCATTTTTTACACTTTTAATTTTGATTAATTTGTTGTTATTTTGGTATATTTTATATGCAAGCATTATTTTGAGAGTTTTAGTGAGAGAGATTTGTTTGCGAGTTATGTTTTGTTGAGAGTTCTTGAGAGGAGGCTAGAGTTTGGAGATTAGTTGAACATTGAAGGAGTAGCATCGTGGTTGTTGAGATTGAGGTTGGAAAGTAGCATTATCAATTGGAACTTTATATCCATGATTGTTGATTTCTATTCCTCTATTATTTATGTTTGAAAGGTTATTTGATTATAAATGCCTTTATTTGGGAAAGATTGTTTTTAGAATGCATGGTATGCGTGTTCTTATGAACTTAGTTATTTCATAGTATGGAATGACCTTGTGTGACTCTTGATTGAGTCTTGAATTAGTGAAACCCTCTTATTTGGGAATACATTTATATTATGTTGAAGTATGTGTGGATTTTATGCTATTAGAAATATACTAGTTTTTTAAGTCTATAAGGATATTGCATGAAAAGTGAAATGTGGTATATGATGTTATCTTATAATGCTTTTATGAAAATGTCATTTTGAACATGTGAGGTTAGCATGGTTATTCCTAGTGTTAGAGTAATCCATGGGAAAGGTGGTAACCTAGCTAGTCACTAGTATGTGTGCATATATGATTAAGTATAGTTATACCTGGGGTTAGGGTAATCCATGGGTAAGGGTGTAACCTAGTTAATAAAATTTTTATAGACTTGGTTATTCTTGGGGTTAGGGTAATCCATGGTTAAGGGAATAATATTGTTGAATATTTTGTAATGTCAACACCTTAGATTGAATGTGTGTTATGATTATGTTCAATACCAAACTAAGCTAAAGGGTGGGTGGATAGATGAATCTCACTCTAAGTACTGGGTGTTGAATTCTTTGGCCAAAGTAGTGTAAGTAGCCACTATTTACATTGTCAATTCACTATGATCCATGATTACATTCTAGGCAGGGAATTCATACATGTAGGTTGTAGCTAATATATGGTAGCTCTAGATATGTAAGACACAACAATATGCTCAGGAAGGTCAGGATTATGGAGTTACCAAACCATTCTCTTCGTCAAAGTTTAGGGCCATCTTACCAGTTAGGTAGATATGCGCAAGGGCTTAGTAAGTCCATGGTTGGAAAAAAAGAACTAATTGAGTGACGCTCTCCCTCATACAGTTGGCGACCAGGATTTGAGGATGTGGTACCAGTTTGGGGACACCTAGAATGTATCCACCAAAGATGGGGACATCTAGGAGGTATGCACCAACATTGGAGACATCTAGATCATTATATTCTATTTGTATATCTATATCATTGAGCTCATGGAAGCTATGAATGTAAACATGTATCTTTGTTTTTATTGAGAAATTGTAAATGGGAAATATTATCATGAAATTACGTAATTTGAAATTGTTACTTGAATTATTAAAATGATTCTTTACTATGCAATGGGAAATTTTGAAATGGTTATGTTTCAAATGTGAATCTTGTTATTCATATGAAAAGGGAAAAAAATATTGCTCATTATCAACTAGTAGCATAAACTATTCACTTGTGCGTAAAACATAGTAAAAACAATGGGTAGAACAATGGACATGTTACACGTGGTATCAAAGCTACCGAGTTCAGCAATAGAACCTATGTGCTCACTATGATTTTGTCCAACATTATATGAGTCTAATGTTTGGAATTCTTGTGCCAGGATGGTGTGTCTCAAGATGACTGCAAGAAAGTTAGTAATCGAGAATGAGTGCTACCTAAAGGCCAAGAAATGGAAGCCATTGTTCGAACCATAGAGGGGACCAATTACAACAAAGCTATTTGGATGAGTGACACTGAGACTATTAGCCATGCCATCTCTCATGTCAATCAAGAGAGAAAGAGGATGTGAGAGGATTCTAACTTTGTACCTCATGTCTCTCATGCCAATCAGATTGTTTATCACTTTCTAGGGATATTCCCTCGAAATGTAGTGTTAGTCCTGCTATGATCTTTAGGGACCCATGTGTTCTTCCTATGTAAGGAGTTATTATGATAGTCTCAAGTGGAAAATTAGGGGGATATGTCCCCCCAGAACTATGTATTTTAGGATAGGTTTGAGGGTTATTACCCTTTTGACAATGAATGGGAACAAAAATCTATGGGGTATACCCCACATAGCTATGTATCAGAGAGTGAATCTGAGGGATACTCTCGCCTAAAATATTTCAATATTTATTCCATGTATATGCTAGGATATTGAAATCCTATTGAAATAAATGAAAATCATGTTTTGGAAAAAAATGTGTATGAGTTATTCTTTTAAACTTCATTTATTTGAATGTTGTTATGTGGAGATATTTTAATGATATGAAAAAATTCTTAGAATCTAAATGAAAATGAAACCTATAGGTGTAAAATTTCTTGTCGAAAATGGTTAGAACTAGAACTCACCTTGGGGGAAGCCAAGAAGTAGGCCAAGGAACAAAAAATTTAGGAGCTAAACTAAATCATCTTTTAGCCATGATGGATGAGACAAGAGAAAGAGTAGGAAACCTTGAGCAAGAGGTAAGCGGAAAAGAAAGGGAGGAACAAGAAATTCCTAATAATGATGAAGAAGGGGAGAATTCTCATGATAATAATTAGTCTAGTGAGCATGAGGATGATGAATCATAGTCTAGATTAGAGGGAAGCAAATGGAAACGTACTTGCTAGTGAACTATCTCAAGATATGAGAAAGATCACTCCTCCAAAGTTTTAAGGAAGTACTATTGGGGATGTGCTTGAGGCCTGGCTAACATAAATGGAAAATAATTTTGAAATCAAGAATTAATCTAAAAAATCTAAAGTCATTTGGGGGGATTTCCAATTGGATAGAGAAGCATCCAATTGGTGGATGAATAAAAATATAGAGCTTGGGCTATGTTTCTTAAGGCTTACTTGGAGTGAATTTGTTTATATTTTTCAAAAATGGTGGTTACCTCAACTCTTTTATCATAAAAAGTGTATCAACTTCCAAAATCTCAGGCAAGGAGATTCCTCAGTGAATGAATATTGTGAGGAATTCACTCGACTCCTAAGATACATACCCATGTACCAAAAGGATGAGCGGTTTTGCATAAGGAAGTCCATCATAGGCCTAAATTACCAAATAGGTGGAGAGGTAGACGTGCACAGTCCTGCTACCATGGAGTTAGTGTACAAGAAAGTCATTAAGCAAGAACAAAGGCTTAAATCTATCTCAAACTATCATGAAAAGAATCATAAGAAGTGTAATTGGTCACAAGCCAATCAAGATTTGAAGAAGCCTAGTGAAGGACAAGATTACTAAAGGAAAGGGGGCAAACGATCTCAGAATAGTCATAATAATTCAAGAAGGGACTATAGAGGGAACAACAACAATGCTAGTAGGAATTAAGGGAGTTTTGGTAGGCCTACGTCGAGGATTGGGCTATTGAGAGGATGTTATATTGTGGTGGAGATCACTTTGCAAATCAGTGTCCCAACAAACCACCAGGGACACAACCACAAGGGAATCAACTACCTTCTCAAAGAGAATCACTCCAATAGAGGATTCATGCTACATTACACAACCAACAAGTGGAGTACTAGACCACTCCTGCGGAAATATCAAGTACTTTGTTTGGTACATCTATTTCCATTCTTATTGATACTAGATCTATTGAAAATTTTGTTTCTCCTAGTATAAGCTATTAATTTTTTTAGAAAAGATGGCTATATGGAAAAGTCTTGTATGGTTGAATATGCAAACCAAACAAGAGCTAAGGTGGAGAAATGTCTATTCAAAGCAAGGGTTGAACTTTTGAGTTTCTCCTTGGAAGTGAATTTATATGTATCACCCTTAGGTTCCTATGATGTCACTTTAGGGATGAATTAGTTGTGGAAGCATACAGCCAAAGTAGATTGTCATGCAAAAATAGTGAATGTTTAGATGATCTAGGAAATTGGGTGTTCTTTCAAGGAATGCCAAGAGAAGTTAAGCTACACCAGATCTTCGTTGTACAAATGCATAGGGCGAAGAAGAAGGGTTGTCAACTCTTCGCTGTGAAAATGGAGAAACTTGAGGAATGAAATGAGTTCATTTCTCAAGATGATGTAGTATATTATGGACCTCAAGACACCCAATATGCTGAAGAAGGTGAGGTGATGGAATTAGGAAAGTCGGATATGGATAAATTTCCTATCTTACAGTAATTTATAGATGTATTTCCAAAGGATTTACTTCGATTGCCTCCCAAGAGAGTGTTTGATTTCTCCATTGACATAGTTCCAGGGGTGGAGCCTATATCGAAAGTTCCATATAGGATGACTATGAAAGAATTAATGGAGTTAAAAGCTCAATTGGAAGAATTGTTGTCCAAGGGACTAAATAGACCCAGTTTTTCACCCTAGGGAACACCAATAATCTTTATGAAGAAGAAGGATGACACACTATACTTGTAAATTTATTATTGTTTTCTTAATAAGGAAATGATAAAGAATGAGTATCCATTACCACGTATCGATGATCTCTTTGATTAGATGCAAGGAGCGGAAATATTTTCAAAATTTGATCTACGATCAGGTTATCATCAATTGAGGATCAAGGATGAAGATGTTTTTAAAACTTTTAGAACTAGGTATCGTCATTATGAGTTCACGGTCCTACTTTTCAGGCTAATGAATAAACTTGCAACATTCATGAACTTAATGAATAATGTATTCAGAGATTGCTTGGACAAGTTTGTGATGGTATTTTTGGATGATATTCTTATCTATTACAAGAATGGAGAGGAACATCTCCAACATCTAGAGATTGTTCTCCAACGATTAAGAGAGCATAAGCTTTATGGGACACTCTTTAAGTTTACTTTTTTTCATAAGTGTGATATCCTAAAATGCTATGTTCTAAATGTGAGATTCTAAACAATTTATCATGCAATAACAAGAATTAACACAAAAGAGGACACCTCAATGATTAGCCTAAGAAATGGTAAACATGAAAGAAATATAAAACAAATTGATTGATTATACCTTCATGCTGCTCCTTCCTTGGTTGACCCTTTGATCCTTGAAGATTTGTGTGCTCTTTGGATGACAAGCTAAATTGGATGTGCAAAGTGATATGCAAGATGGATGGAGATATGATAATGATGAGATGCTAAAAGCTATGGAGGATGAGGGCTCAAATTGAAATTTTGCAAGAGTTTTGATAGCCAAAGATTCATTATCAAAATGAGAGAAATGAGGGGGTATTTATAGGATAATTTGAATTCTCTAGGTAATTCAACGGTTGAGATTGATCCAACAAAGCCAAGATCAAGGGCTATGGTGAGTTGAGGACTCACAAGCAATCACATCTTGACATGTGGAATGTGAGATGGCCTAGGGTGGGGTGATGTGGAAATGAGGTGGAAGAAAAGTACATGAGGTGGATGAAGGACAAGTACCTTGTAGGTATCTTGTGGGATGATAAGATTTCCTCAAAAAGGAACTTCTTGTCCCCAAATGAACATGAAAGAGACATTTGAGGAATTTTAGAATTCCTCAAAAATATCCATGGGAAAAGGGGAAGTGGTTGGAGAAATAAATGTGACTTTATAATTCACATTCTTAGGAGATTTTATTGGATAAAGAGGGTCTCCAAAAAGCTGGAGATTTGTCACATGTGGGTGATTTGACAAGTCAAAGGTTTTATAAGTCCTTGGCACATGTAAAGTGAAAAGTCAAGCCTTTTAGAACTTTGCACGGGGATAGGGTGGACCTTGGAAAGATAAAAGTGAATTAAAAATTCACATGGGGAAGAGAGGAGCCTTGGGTGAATAAATGTGAATTAAAAATTCACATGGGAAAGAGAGTCAAGGCCAAGAAAGGCAAGTGGAAAGGTTGACCACAAAAGGTATGTCAAATGTGGCTAATGACTTTGATTAAGGTTGTGAAAATACATGATTATGATAATTAATGAGAGATTATAGGCAAGTGGGAGATTATGGAGGATGTGACACTAATCTTGATTAAGTGGTGCACATCAT
The DNA here is from genome assembly GCA_007115665.2 of Sequoiadendron giganteum. Lineage (NCBI taxonomy): Eukaryota > Viridiplantae > Streptophyta > Pinopsida > Cupressales > Cupressaceae > Sequoiadendron > Sequoiadendron giganteum. Next base: position 56,098,921 of record CM021102.1, read on the forward strand.
AATCACAGATTAATTAATTTAATCCGGATTAAAAGAGGATTATGGAGAATGCGACAAGGAGAGAGAAAAATAGGGATTAAAATTTGGTTTTAATCCAAATAGGTCAAATGACTAAATTAAACAAATTGTCTTATTTATTTAATTTAGAGAAGAAAAGGTGTGAAGTAAAGTATTTAATTATTCAATTACATACTTTAGGAACCTTAGGCAGAAAATGAAATAATGATTAAATAAATTATGTAATCACTATTAATGACATAGATGGATAGAGTAAACAATTTTGATCTTATGGAAATGATCAAATTTAGATGTCTACATTTTGCCCCTCTTCAAAGTACCGTTAGAATAACTGTGCTTCGAAGAAAAGAAAATGTAGATGACTATAGAGGAAGTAACCAAAAAATGATGCCTCGGTGTGGGGAGGAGGACTTGAGCTGTCCAATTAGAAAGGGAATGGATGAAGATGCCCCAATCCTCCAAGGGAATGACTATGGTAGGGAAAATAGAGAAATGGGAAGGGTATGCCCCCTCGAGAGGGCAACGGGGGAAAAGAGAGGGGTCCTAGGTGACCTATCGATAGGAAGAAACAAAGGGTATGGTTGAAAAGAACGTGAAAATTTAGGTAAATTTTCCTTTTGAACAAAGTTAATCTGATGCACGATTTGCAAATGGTGGCCCTGGGAAGGAAAAAAATGGGTAGTCGAAAAAAAAAGAAAAATTTGGTGGAAAAAAATGAGATTTTGAAAAAAGAGATTTGCCCGTAAGAGGGCAAATACGCCCTCCGGCAAACGGGTCTGCCTCGGCTTAGGGTGAGTCCGTCCCAGGGTTGGGTGAGTCTGCCCTGGCTCGAGGTGGGTCCACCCCGGGGTTGGGCGGGTCCACCCTGACTAGGGCGAGTATGCCCTGCGGTGGGGCGGACAGTTTCCGCTCGGCGCCACCCCGCAACCAGCGGTGGAAAAGCTGCCTCTGGTTGGCGGAGCGACCCCGGCTGGGGGTGGGTCTACCCCGCTACAGGGGTGAGTCTACCCCGACCGAGGGCAGATCCACCCCAGCCCGTAAAAAAGGGGGGGAGAGTGATGAAGGAGGAACAGATGGGGAAATGATGAGAGATGAGATGATGAAAGGGGATATGAAGATGATGATTTAAAGTGATGGATAAGAAATGATGATAAGCGATGGGAGGTAAAGGTGAGCACAAATGGATTCAAGGACAAATATGATGTTTCCCCAATCAAGCTATAAGCCAGGTTGGGCGGATTGTTGATGGAGTGTTGTTGATAAGGACATGATACATCCCAAAACAACACAAGGATAGGGAAGGATACATCCTGATGAGGATGAGGATGAGGATGAGGGTTGTTAACGAGGGAAGGATACATCCCAAAACAATACCGAAGGATAGGGAAGGATTCATCCTGATGAGAGTGTTGTTGATGAGGGAAGGATACATCCCGTTGATGAGGGACTAATACATCCCAAAACAACACAAAAGGATAGGGAAAGATACATCCCGAGGATGACGATGATGATGAGGAGGATGATTGGATCAAGGCTTGTAGCAAGGCTAAGACCAAGAGTGTGATTAGATTATTTGAATGGATAAGGATGGGGGAGATATGCAAGATGATGGAATGGAAAATGAAATGAAATCCTAATTCAATTCACCATCCTTAGAGCACTGTTTTTTTCTATATCATAAGGCACCGGGCGTTAGGGTATGTAAACCAAGATGGATTAGTGTTTAATGCATAAAATAAACACAACAAACAAGAAGGCTATCTAAACACCCCAAGTTCGCAATGACTTTGGTCGAGCTAGGTATTAGAATAAACACAAGCACAAAAGGATGCCCCAACATAACACAAGACCTCAGGGATCTTGGTGGGTACTATGTGGGACAACCAAGAAGACATAAACTAATAAAAGAGCAAGATACACCCCTATGTGTACTAGTCAAATAACACCATGATATGATGGATCAAGGTGACCATGACAAGTGATGATAGGGAGCTCAAATGATAAACAGAAGTCAAAAGCATAAAAAGATCATAATCAATTTCAAACATCCTTTGCCATAGGATCAAGAGGATGGATGGGGTTGATGCGGTCTATTAGGAAGGATACATCCTATTGAGACCAAATATAGAGGATGTATGGGTTGATCAACATGACTCAAGATACTAGAAATTGATTGGATCTCATTATACAAATGACTTTGTTCTATAAGCACTAGTGAGAATAGGGACATTCTTGACGACACGACAAGACGACGAGACATAAGGCAACAAGATGAGAAAATGATGAGGCTACAAAATAGACACACCCTAAAGACCTAGGGGCTCGAGGGTTGATCAAAGATCAACATTGTCTATGTGAAAGCACAGAGCCCTCCTAGTTTGATAAAATACTAGGGATAAAAGTGGAAAGAGGACAATAAAATCTAATAGTGTATGGTGAAAGACATGAAATATACCCTAGGGGTAGACCAAATGATTTAGGCTTGCCTACATGAGATTGCAAGGGCGGCGTAGTTCAACACAAGTCCAAAGACAAACGATGGAGGATGACAAGATAGACAAAAGACAGAGCCCCGGGGGTAGATCGAATGATCGACCTTGCCCATGTGAAAGTGAAGGGGAAACATAGTTTGACACAAGACCAAAGACAAACAATGAGATGACCATGATGAGAAGACACATGAAGGATGGTGATATGATGATCCAAGATAGGCCATGTGGATGGGATGGTGGATATGTGTAAGATGTGGGTTATGCGAAGCTTAGGGATGGGATAGTGGTCTAGATTATTAGAATATGGATTGGGAAGATGAGAGGATGTATAGATGAATGATGAAGAATAATAGGATAGGAGGAAGATGTAGGAAATAGATAGGAGGGATGAATTAGGATGTGAATGGTATTGGAGTGCATGGGGGTAGCCTATAGCGAGATACCAATGACAAGGGATGATGAGATAGGAGGAAAATAGAGGGAAAGGGATGGATGGATAAGAAAATGCAAGGATAGGTGGATAGATGATGGATAGATGAGTGGTGAAGATTGAGAGGATATTAGAAAGATGTAAGGCTAGGATAAGAGGATAGAGGAATGGGATTGATAAGGATGAAAGGATGAAAAGGACTAGTGGATGATATTATAGGAAGATAAGGATTTGGTAGATGGAAGGGATGATTAGATGGATAAATGGATGGGGAGGTAAGGATGGGCCAGGTGGGGAGATGGGGAGATGGAGAGGATTACTTGGTAGAATGGATGGACAATGTCTCTGAGGACCCAATTGAAAATATGGAGATGCCCCCACTCTAGATGTGTTATGCATGACGAGGCAAGAAGGATAGAAAGATGGGTGGATAAGGGAGTGATATGGGCAATGGAAGATAGATATAGGTGGATAGGATGCATGGACAATGGAAGATAGAGAGAGGTGGATAAGGAATATGATAGTGTATGGATGAGGGGAATATATAGAAAGAGATGTCCAAAGCATGTATATAGGTTTTCCCCTACATTTATCAGGATAACAAGGAATATGGAGGGAGTGGGATAAATGGGATAGGATGGATAGGATGCGGAAGATAGGCAGATGTAGGAGATGGAGGAAAGGAATGCATAAGTTGATGTTGCCCCTAATCGTGGAAGGAGACTAGATGGGGAATTTACGCATGACACTGGTTTGCCAGGTTTTCATCATGGTACTTATCCAAGGTGATTTTTTTCCAAGTTTTCACCATTGGATGAATGATTTTATCTTTACTATTTTTTTTTAATATTTTGCTGATTTTTTCTCTCTTTTTTTTGTTATTTTGATTTTTTGATGTTTTTTTATTTTTTGTATTAGGATGTGGATGAAGATGGATAAAGATACGGATACGGATATGCGGATTTGGAGGATAGTTGATAAGGATATGGATGAAGGAATCAACCATCAATTTCCATATGAGGTAATAATAGCCCATGTGTAAAGTGACCAATGGATGTTGGCACAACCTTAGTAGAAGAAATGGATTATGCAAGAGGATGAATCAAAGGGATTGAACAGGGGAGATAGGGGGGATAGTGGATGGGTTGTTGAAAATTGTATGGATGGAATGATGGAGTGGATGTGTGATAGGGGAAGGTGTTCAAGACCAACATTGGCACATGTGGTGGATGTGATAAGATAGGTGGAGGAATGGATGGAGAGGGTAGCGATAATGGAGGAGTTGGGATAGTGATTTTTGGGATGTAGGGACCCAAAATAGATTTAGGAGATGGAGGAGGTGAATGATTTTGTGGGGGAATAGAAACTTTGGATGTCGTTATGGACTTTTCAATTGAAGGTATGGCACCTTTTTTCTTTGGGATCCACATGGTTTTTATTTTTTCTTTGGTGGGCCTTTGTGGCCTTTTGGATTGATTTGGATTTTGGACTTGATTTTTCTTTTCTTCAATATGTATTTTGAAGGGGACATGAGGAGATTTAGATTCACATGGACGTTTGGATTGATACATTTTTGCTTTGGCATCCAAAGTGAATTTAGTAGCAAGGGGATAGGTGCGAGGAGATGGATGATGTGGAGCGATTGAGGTAGGGTTATAGGGATTATGTGTAGATGGAGAATGTGTAGGTATGTGCCTTTGTTGATCCTGATTAGGAGTTTTGAAGGTAGGTTTTTTATGTTGTGTGTGAGGGAGAGGGGGTGGATGAATGAAAGGATGAATAGGATAAGATGGAGGGGGTGATTTTGGGATATAAGGACCCAAAATGGACTGTGTATACAGAAGATGTGTGGGATTTGATGGAGGGCTATAAGAACCCATAGTAGATGGAGAATGAGAAATGATGGATGGAGGGACATAAGGAACCAAAATGGATTGAGATGATGAGGGATGAAGATGGATGGTTGTTTTTAGGTAATATGATGGAGGAGGGGGGATGGTGGAAAATGACTTGGTAGAATGATGGAAACTACCTCTTGTGCCTTTAGAAGAGGATTGTTTAGGATGTATAGAGGTTGTACCAACATCTTTAGAGTATGGGTTTTGGGAGATATATCCAAGACCATGTGTGCCTGGATGTTATTTGATTTGGATGGGCTCTAAAGTACCTTGCTCATGAAGGCCTAAACCTTTCCCTTGATAGTTCATGCTATGTAGCATGTGATTTAGGGAAGGATGCTTATTCTCTTGGAAGTATGATGCGAGCACATTATTAGGTGGAAGAGGTAGGGTGGTGCATATGCGTTTTTTTTCTTTTGTAAGTAGGCCACCATGGATAAGTGTAGTATGGCCAAGGTGATACAAAATTGGCATTGGTATGGGTGATGAAGGATCATGCAACGAAGATGAGGGGATAACCACATTGGGAGGAATGAGTGATAAGGGATCGAGAGAGGAATGGGGAGTATGATGGGATCTGGATTTATGGCAGTGGATGATAAGGGCTCATGAGATGGAGTGATTGGATCTTGAATGCAAAGGGGATCAAGGGATGGAGTGGATGAGATAGTGTGATCTTGAGATGGGGTGGATGGGAGGATAGGATCATGACTTGGTTGAGGATAGGAATCATGAGATGGGATGGATGGGGGATTATGATCTTGGGATGTAGTGGATGGGATGGTAGGATCTTGATTTGGAGGAGGGGATATGATTGTATGATTTGGATCAAGCTCTTGGCATGACTCATCTTTTGGGGGATGTATGATGATGGAAGAGTGTTGGAGGGACTCCTCAATTGGGGGAGATAGGAGGATTGAGGATTCATGAAGGTCATTGGATTGAAGTTTTTGAATATTAGGGCTGGGAGGAGGGGATTGGATGTCTTCGATAGATTGGATGGATCTAGTAGTAGAAGATGGGGATTCAATGGATTCGAAGGGTTTGACTGGCTCAACCATTTGGATGGTGTCAAGAATGGTGATGGGAGGGATAGGTATAGGATGGAGGAGGGCCTCATCACTAGTGACAGTACATGATAGAGTGGGAGGGAATTGTGTCTCTTTTGTCATGAGTCCTTGGGCGAAATTTGGAAGGGATGTAGGATTAGGTAGAGTGATGGGAATGGATGGAGGATCAAGGATGGATGGAAGATTAGGATTAGGGATTGGTGGATTAGGATTAGACATGGGGATGGGATTGGATGAAGGAATAGGAGGATATGGGGGATTAGGGTTAGGGATTGGAGGATTAGATGAGTGGATGGGTGGATGAGGATTAGATGTAGAACTAGGAGGAGATGGAGGATTATGATTAGATGAGTGGATGGGACTAGATGGAGGACTAGGAGGAGATGGAGGATTATGATTAGATGAGTGTATGGGACTAGATGGAGGACTAGGAGTGGTTGGAGGTGGGTTATGTTTAGATGGAGGATTAAGATATAAGGCGGTGAAAGGGGGAGTGATGTAGGAGGATGTGGATGTGGGATTAGATTGGGAAGATTGGGATGGTGAGTGATAGCAGGAAGATGTAGATGAAGGATTAGAATGGGGAGATGTGGAATTAATGTAAGGGTATTGGGATGGGGGATTGTGATAGGAAGGTGTGGATGTTGAATTAGAACAAGAATATTGAGGTGGTGAACCACCATAGGAAGAAATGTATGGTGATTTAGCATAGAAGGATAGGGATGATGGATTGGGTAAAGAGGATTGATATGGTGGATTAGGATAGGAGGAATATTGGGATGAGGGATTGTGATAGGAAGGTGTGGGTGTGGGATTAGGATGGGAAGATTGGGATGTGGGATTAAGGTAGAAGTATTGGGATTTTTGATGATGAAAAGGAGAGGAGGATATGGAGGTTGGGTAGGATAGAGGTTGAAAGGGAGGACATGATGAATATGTTTATGGTGAGGATGTTGGATATCCCTTGTCAAGGGTAGCATAAGGACCGTTATTAGATGCAGATGAAGGCATAGTGGGATAGTTTGAAGAAGTGGGATTTTGGGAGGCGATTGGAGAGAGATTTATAGCAATGATAACATCAAGGGAATCTATATAATAATCTTCATGATCAACAAGATTTTCGTTATCATCATCAATGGAGTTAGGATTCCCCTTGACTACTATTATTGGTCATGTGAGAGGGGGATAAATATTCATGATGGATACAGATTAGCAAGACAAAATAGATTATGGATAGAGAACTAGGATGGATTGGAAGCTCATATGGGGATTGGATGAAAGCTCAGATTGGGATTGGATGATGGATCAATTGATGATGTATCAATTAATTTGATGATTGGATAAGGATTGGTTGATGGATGATTTTGATTGGATGATGGGATTTTGATAGATTTGGATAGATTGGATTAGATTGTTTGGATAATTTGATGAATCAATTGATGATGTATCAATTTGATGATTTTGGATGAGGATTGGATTTGATGGAAAGGGTCCTAAAACCAATTTGAAAACCACCTTAGGTGACTTAATACGTTGGTTGATCAGATTCAATTGGCTAAATAAATGATCACGACACCAAATCTGCCTTGAGATAGAAGGGGATTGATTTGGGCCAATGATGTTGAATTACAACACAAATCTGCCTCAAGATAGAAGCAGATTAATTAGGTTGAAGAAAATGATTGGTATGAAGGATAACGATCAACCTTAACGCCTTGGTCAATTCGGGGGATAACTCTTAAAAAAAGGTTTAAGGGATTTTGTGTTGAGAGACGATGATGAATGCAAATGAAAGATGTGTTGTTAAAGTGATCTTTTTTGGAAAGTGAAAATGTTTAGGTCGCACGGGAAGATGGTAGAATGGTTTCCCCAAATTGTGAAAAGATAAATGTGAATCTGGTAAATTCTCATTTAGAAAGGTTAAATGGAGGCTTGGAATGGTCAAATGGATGTTTGGATTGGTTAAATGAGTGTTTGGATTGGTTAAACAGTCAAATGGAGACTTGGAGTGGTTAAACGGAGGTTTAGAATGGTCAAATGGATCAAACTGTCCATTCAGGAGGGCATATCCACCCTTCTACAATCAAATAGTGGATCAGGAGGGTGTATTCGCACTTCTGCAGTGAAAAATGCTGAAACAGGGGGGCGTATCCTCACTTCTGGAGTGAAAAATATTGAAACAGGGGGGCGTATCCCCACTTCTGCAGTGAAAAATGTTGAAACAGGGGGGAAAATCCACCCTTTTGTAGTGGAAAATATCGGAATAGGGGGGAAATTTTTTCCCTCTACAGGAAACATTGACTTGGTTTGGATGATGAGATTATGGAAAGGACTTGAAAGGACTCAATGAGGCTGACTTATGAAAGTTTAGTGGTTTTTCAAAGAAATATACTTAGAACAAGCACAATCCTATGATTAGTGTTAAAGGGTATGGCCGAAAAAAGTCTTACTCTAAGATGAACAAGGTTTCTAGGGAGTCCTCAATATACGCTCGGTACATGAGACACAACAATGAACACCAGTCTGTCACAAGCGTGAGTCGGGAACCCCAACGATATATTGAAAGGCTTAGACCAACTCTTCATGTCTATCTAGGTATCACCCTAGCTTTTTCATTCCACCAATTACAATGCAACTGGATTGGGCTACAACTTTGGCTCTCACCCCTTTTGTATACCCCACCAGTACGCGTGTTTGGGATCATCCCTTGGGGTGATGTAATCCCCAAGCAGGTCTCTCTAAGAAGAAGACACTAATCATTTCCAACTACCCCCCCGGTATGCACAAAGTACAAGGGGAAGATGAAAACAAACTAATGCCCCCTTAGGGTAACATAAAAAAAATAGACACAACAAACAAAAAGTATTACTTCCCTCTAATTATACTAAGTGAATAGATAAAATAGTAAGGAAAGCTTTAAAATTTGAATAAAATAAAGGCCCTCCAAGCAAATGTTAGTTGTTTTATCTTTTTTCCCCTTGTGAATTTCAGCAAAAATACTGCAAAGTATCAGCAAGAAATTTGACTTCACCCACCAACAAATAGGGTTAGAGGGTTAGAACTCCAAACAACAAAAAATAGAGGCAAAAAGGAAGCTAAAATGCAACCGTTTTATCTTCTTGAATGTGTTGTTTAGGGAAAATCCACCCCTCTACAGTGAAAAATGCTGGAATAGGAGGGTGTATCCGCACTTCTGTAGAAAACTGTTAGAAAACATCGAAACAGGAGGGCGTATCCGCCCCTCTGTAGAAAATAGTTAGAAAAAAACATCAGAACAAGAGGGCAAATCCGCACTTTTACAAAAAATTGTTAGAAAAAAAAAACGTCAGAACAGGAGGGCATATTCGCACTTCTGCAACAAACTGTTAAAAAAAAAATCGGAACAAGAGGGCGTATCCGCACTTCTGCAGCAAACTGTTAGAAAAAACATCAGAACAGGAGGGCATATCCGCCGCTCTGCAGCGCCCGAGAGGGCAAGTTCGCCCCTTTGCGGGGCAATTCTGCCCCTCTGCGACCTAAACCTGCAAACAACTTAAACAACAACAAATGTAAAGCAAAGAGACCCATTTGTGGGTCCCACCGGGCATGCTATAAATGTGATATCCTAAAATGCTATGTTTTAAATGTGAGATGCTAAACAATTAATCATGCAATAACAAGAACTAACACAAAATAGGACACCTCAATGATTAGCCTAAGAAATGGTAAAAATGAAAGCAAGATAAAAAAAATTGATTGATTATACCTTCATGTTGCTCCTTTCTTGGTTGGCCCTTTGATCTTTGAAGATTTTGTGTTCTTTGGATGACAAGATAAATTGGATGTGCAAAGTGATATGCAAGATGGATGGAGATATGATAATGATGAGATGCTAAAAGCTATGGAGGATGAGAGCTCAAATGGCAATTTTGCAAGAGTTTTGATAGCCAAAGATTCATTCTCAAAATGAGAGAAATGAGGGGGTATTTATAGGATAATTTGAATTCTCTAGAGAATTCAACAGTTGAGATTGATCCAACAAAGCCAAAATGAAGGGCTATGGTGAGTTGAGGACTCACAAGCCATCACATCTTGACATGTGGAATGTGAGATGGCCTAAGGTGGGGTGATGTGGAAATGAGGTGGAAGAGAAGTACATGAGGTGGATGAAGGACAAGTACCTTGTAGGTACCTTGGGGGATGAGAATATTTTCTCAAAAATGAACTTGTCCCCAAATGAGCATGAAAGAGATATTTGAGGAATTTTAAAATTCTTCAAAAATATCCATGGGAAAAGGGGAAGTGGTTGGAGAAATAAATGTGAATTAAAAATTCACATTCTTAGGAGAGTTTATTGGATGAAAGAGGGTCTCCAAAAATTTGGAGATTTGTCACATGTGGGTGATGTGACAAGTCAAAGGTTCTAGAAGTCTTTGGCACATGTAACGTGACAAATTCAAGACTTCTAGAACTTTGCATTGGGATAGGGTAGACTTGGAAAGATAAAAGTGAATTAAAAATTCACATGGGGAAGAGAGGAGCCTTGGGTGAATAAATATGAATTAAAAATTCACATGGGAAAGAGAGTCAAGGCCAAGAAAGGCAAGTGGAAAGGTTGACCACAAAAGGTATGTCAAATGTGGCTAATGACTTTGATTAAGGTTGTGAAAATACATGATTATGATAATTAATGAGAGATTACAGGCAAGAGGGAGATTATGGAGGATGTGACACTAATCTTGATTAAGTGGTGCACATCCTAATGATAGATAATTAATTTAATCTAGATAAAAAGAGGATTATGGAGAATGTGACAAAGAGAGAGAAAAAGAGGGATTATAAATTGGTTTTAATCCAAATAGGTCAAATGACTAAATTAAACAAATTGTCTTATTTATTTAATTTAGAGAAGAAAAGGTGTAAGGTAAAGTATTTAATTATTCAATTACATACTTTGGGAACCTTAGGCAGAAAATCAAATAATGATTAAATAAATTATTTAATCACTATTAATGACATGGATGGATAGAGTAGATGATTTTGATCATATGGAAGCGATCAAATTTAGATGTCTACAATAAGGAAGTGCAATATATGGGTCATGTGATTTCAATTTATGGGATTGTAGTTGATCCAACAAAAATAAAAGAAGTAATTCAATGGATGGTGCCTAAGAATGTGCAAAAAGTTAGAATTTTTATGGGTTTGGTTGGTTATTATCAAAATTTTGTTGATTTTTTTTATAGAATAATTTTTTCCATTACCTCCTTATAGAGAAAAGGGAAGAATTTTCGAGTGGACGGAGAAATTTCAAGTGGTATTTGATAAAATCAATGAGAATTTTACCACAACTTTGATATTGAAAGTACTAGATCCAGAGGGTAGTTTTATAGTCATCACCGATGCATCAAGAGAAGGTTTGGGTGGAGTGTTGATGAAGGATGGGCAAGTCATAGCTTATGAATCAAGGAAGATAAAGCCTTGTGAAGAAAATTATGCTTCACATGATTTGGAATTAGCAGTTGGTGTTCATGCATTATAGATGTGGAGACACTATCTATTGGGAAAACCATTCAAACTAAATACTTATCATCACAGTCTAAAGTACTTGTTTACTCAACCAAATTTGAATACACAACAAAGAAGGTGGTTAGAATTGATATTTTAATATGATTTCAATATCAACTATATCAAGGGGAAGGAGAACTCGGTTGCAGATTCCTTAAGTTGTAGGAGGCATATATCCTCAATGATATCAATTCAAACCGATTTCAAGGGTCGAGTATTGGAAGAGTCCAAGGATGATGAATACTATGAACAAGTCAAGAAATAACTCTTAGATAATCCACAAAACCCAAGGTATGAGGGATTTCCATTTGAGACTGATGGTTTGCTAAGGTGTAAGGAAAGAATCTACGTACCAGATTCTGTGGAATTAAGGAGTTTAGTGTGGAAAGTTCATACCGTGCCATATTATGGAGATCCTGGAGTGACTAAAATATTGGTTGATTTGAAGCCATTTTATTTCTAGAAAGGAATGAAAGGGGATACTACAAGATTTATGGCAAGATGTTTAGAGTTTTTGAGGGTGAAGATAGAACATCATCACCCTGCAGGTCTTTTGTATCCTCATGGAGTTCCATAAAGTCAATGGAAAATCATTAACATGGATTTTTTGCAAGGTCTTCCAATGTCAACAAATAAGCAAAATTCCATTATGGTAGTGGTCGATAGGCTTATGCAAGTGGCTCACTTTATACGAGGGAATGTGACTGATGGATCTCCCATTATAACTTGGAAGTTTATTCAAGAGGTATTTAGGTTCCATGGAATTCTTGAGAATATTATCTCTGACAACAATGCTCGTGTGATGTTTAGGTTTTGGAAAACCATGTTTTCTTCACTTGGGACTTAGTTGAAAATAAGTTCAACATATCATCTGGAAATGTATAGTCAAAGCGAAAGACTGAACCAAGTGTTAGAGGATCTACTAAGAATGTATTGTATGGATCAAAAATACAAGTGGGAGGATTATCTACCTTTGGTTTAGTTTGCATATAACAACTCTTATCATTTTGCAATCAAGATGGATCTATTTAAAGAATTGTATGGAAGAAATCGTCAAAATCCTATTGTAGACATCCAAATTTGACCACTCCCATATGGTTAAATTTGTACCCTTTATTCGTCTATTTCATCAATATTAATTAAATTACTTATTTAATTAATATTTCCCCTTCCTCTAAGCTATCCAAATTATTTAATTCAACAATTAAATATCTTATCATTTTTTCTCTAAATTAAAATAAATATATCAATTTATTTAATTTAGTCATTTACCTTTTTTGAATTTAAATCAACTTTTAAATTCATTCTTTCTCTCTCCTTGTCCCATCCTCCATAACCTTCCTCTAATCTAGATTAATTTAATTAATTCATGATTAGGATGTGCACATCCTTAATCAAGATTAATGTCACGTCCTCCATACTTGGCCGCTTTCCTTCAATCCTCATTAATCTTCCTAATCACATGTTTGCACAACCTTAATCTAATCACCTACCATTTTTGGTATGTCCTGCAAGTCAACCTTTCATAGGTACTTTCCTTATCAGACATTGACCTCTTCCCCATGTGAATTTAAAATTCACATTTTATTCATCCAATGCATTTATCTTCCCCATAATATTTCATAGGTCACATTAGTCACATGGGACAAGGACCTCCTTTATGAGGACCTTGTCTTATCCTTAAGGTACTCCTTAATCATGTGAATTTAAAAATCACATTTATTCCCCCAACAACTTGTCTCATCCCCATGATGATAAGAAAGGACTTTCTAAAATTCCTCACTTGTCACCATCATCCTCATATGGGGACAAGAACTTCCTTTTTGAGGGAATCCTCCCCTAATCCCAAGGTACTTGCAAGTACCTCCACATCACATGTCCTCTTTCCACATCACTTGTCCTTCTCACACCTCATCTTCCACATTGAAAGATGTGAGGACTTGTGAGTCCTCAACTCACCATAGCCCTCCATCTTGTCCATGTTGGCTAAATCCTAGCCATTGAATCCTCTAGAGACTCTTCCCTTAAAATGAGAGACTTGGTCTCATTTTCATTATTATTATTCACAAGATAATTCATTCAAGTATTCAAGTAATTCAACCTAGAACTTAGCACTCTCAAGAATTCATCCTCCATTATTGCAACCTTAAATCTTTCATTGCATCCATATACCACACTTACTACCATACTCATTTTCATCATTGCATTCCTTATCACTTCTACTTCGTTTTACATCATTTTCTATTCAAGGAGCACACATTCAAGCATAAAAAAGGGCCGGCCAAACTCATCAATTCAAGCAAGGTAAAAGGTTTCATTTTCTTGGTGTTTTGTTTGAATTCATCTTAGGCCTAATATTGAGTGTTTGTTAGTGTTTTCCTCTTTACATTTCATTTTTTTTGCATCTTAGGATAGGAAATCACTTGCACACATTTTTGGCATACCTAGTGGGACCCACAAATGGATCTATATGTTTGTTGTTTTTTTGGCATTTTGTAGGTTCGGGTTACACAAAGGTGACCTGGCCCTAACACAGAGGCAACCTGGCCCTGACAAGGGTGACCTAGACCTGATAGGGGTGACTTGGCCCTAACACATAGGCATTGTGGCCCTGACCCTAAGACAAACAACCTGGCCCTGACAGGGGTGACTTGGCTCTAACACAGAGATGACCTGACCCTAACAGGGGTGATCTGGCCCTACATAGAGGTGACCTATCCCTAGACAAAGGAAACTGAGGTAAAAACAAATAGTTAAATTTCATTTCTAGGGTTTGTTTATTATTATTTTTCTTAGTAATGACCCTCTAACTTGTTTTGTTGATGAGTGTGCTTGTTTTTACTAACATTTGTGCAGTTGTTTCACACTTGTTGAGGACTAAACATTAAAACTTCTAATGTTATTGGTGCAGAAAAAGTGGATCGAGTACATTAGTTAGATTTTTTATCGTTTTCATTTTAACTAGGCACATAGATCTAATAAGGGGAGTAAAAGTATTTTTTTTTGTGCTTGAAAAGTTGGCTATTGGCATATCCAATCCCCTTGCACCATTTGGCGATCTTGGGTGAAGTGAAATCATAGTCCACTTGGTCCTTCGTGTTCACACCTTTTTTTAGTGGGATCTGCTTAGGGATTTCATCACCCCAAGGGACGATCTCAACCACATGTTACCGATAGGGTATATAAAGGGGGAGAGAGAAATTTGTACCTCAATCTAGTCATTTCATGTATGGCAGAGTGCCAAAGCTAGGGTGATACCTAGATAATATGTGAAGATTTGGTTCGAGCTTCTAGTATCTCATTGGGAGTTCCTGACTCACGCTTGTGATGGGATGGTGTTTACGATTGTGTCCCACGTACCATGTGTATATTAGGGACTCCCTAGTTTTCCTTGTTAAGCCTAGTTAAAGGATCGTGTTGGCCATATATTTGACACTAATCTTAGGATTGTGTTGTTTGAACTATCTTTTTTATGTGAAACCAGTGTGTGTCTTTTTAATCAAGTTAGTCTTAGCCTTTTGCTTGTTTTTTTATGTTTTATGTCCTTTTATATAATTTTTTTGTCTAAGTCAAGTCCAAGTCAACTCAGAAGGGGTGACCTTTCCCTAACAAGGGCGATCTGGCCCTAACAAGGGTGACCTTGCCCTGAATAGGGGAAGCCTGGCAATAAGTTGGGCAACATATCCCTTCTATCTGAGTCATTTCCCAGTCTTTTCTTGTTAAAATTGATCATCTTTCACAAAATAGGTGACTCAACCCTAACAGGGTTGACCTGGCCCTTAGTTGGGTGACCCAATCCCAGAATAGGCGACCCCGCCCCTAATAGGGGTGACTTGGCCTTGAGTTGGGCAACCTAGCCCCAAGATAAATGACCCTGCCCTCCAAACAAGTGACCTTTCCCTGAATAGTCAATCCCACCTTCATTTTGTTAGTATGTTTCCCCTTTTTGAATATTCATTTTCCCATTCTGAGCATTCATTTCCTTCTTCCAAGCATCGGTTTCCCCATTTCGCGCATCTGTTTCCCTATTTCAAGCATCTATTTCCCTATTTCGAGCATCTATTTACCCATTCTGAGCATCCGATCACCCATTCTATGAGTTTATTTACCCGTTCCCAGCATCCGTTCACCCATTCTAAGTATCCATTTACCCCTTCCGAGCATCCGTTCATCGATTTCATGCATCCGTTTCCTCGTTCCGTGAATTTTTTCACATGTTCTGAGCATCTATTTTCTCATTTTGAGCATCATTTTCCCATTCTGATAGTTCGTTCACTTGTTCTAAGCATTTGTTTCCCTATTCTGATAGTTCATCTGCCTGTTCATCTCATTTATCGACATTTCTTGACTGTTTCTCAGACTTAGATGAGTCTGGAAGCTATTTTAGGCGACCTTTCCCCTAGTTGGGTGACTCGGCCCCAAGTTGGGTGACCCAACCCTTAACTTGGGTGAACCGACCCCTAACTTGAGTGACCCAACCCTAGGTTGGGTGACCTAGCCCCAAAGTTGGGCGACCTTGCACCTGCTAGACTAGTTTGATCTTTGTCTAGAAAGTTAATCTCTTGGGATCTTGAAAAGCTTGTTATTTTCTAAACCGTCTACACCTTCTGCCTGCTCAATAATCCTCACTTTAGTCCATCTACATCCCAAACCATCTGCATCCAATCATCATCCAAGTCATATAGGTACATCCTTAATCATCCCTAAGTTACATATCCATCATCGTTTTCTTAATCCAAATCCTTTGAACTTCATTTGAAGTTATTATTCGAATTGACCTAGGTATTTGAAATTGATTGCCATCCTTCAACATCTGCTTAGGATCATCATTTATCCTAAGTCAGTCATCATCCTCATCCCAATCAATCCCATTCCATCTCAAGGTAGATTCAGTGTCGTAATCATCTGTCTATCCTTTAATCCGATCAATCAACACCTTAAGTCACTTAGGGTGATTTATGAACTTAGTTTAGAATCCCTTTCAATCATCCAATCTCATCCAATATTATCAATCATTTCAATCACTCCATCTTATCCAATTTAATCCAATCGCATCCTTATCCAATTATCTGATCAACTGATCCCTCATTCAATCAAATCAATCCTCCAATCGTCACTTAGGTCATCTATGCATTACATCTTAGAATTTAGCTGCATCTTAGTTCATCTAGTAGCCTTGCACTTTCATGCCCATTCGAACTCGATCACAAGTAAGGAAGTAAATGGGAAAACAAAAATCCTAGGGTTCCTAGTCAAATATCCCACAAGATCCCAACAACACTCCAAATATCTTGTAAGATCCCCATAACGGTGCTTCATCACAGTCCAATACTAACGTTCAAAACACCCCACCGCCTAGTGATGAAAACATGGTCAATCAACTTGAAGTCACAATTGACAAATACCTTAGTGATCTCATCAATGTTCAAATGATGGATCGCCTCCTCAATGAGTGTGGGGATAAGATTCTCGCCACTCTAATCATGAAAGGGATCAAACCACCATCTGATTTTGATATGTCACAATATACTAGTACCCACACCCTTTCAGCACCTTCAGACCCATAAAATTCACAAAATTTTCCAGGGAATTCGCATGTCCCCGAAGGTGCACCCACAGAGAATTGGTATCACCCTGAGCTTGGAAATATCATGATACATCAAGTTGCAAGTTATCCTCACCTCCCAACCACAACCTCTATAGCACAACTCGATCTTAACAACCCCTACACCTACATCATGCCACAATACATTCCATCTGCTCCACCACTTCCACCTCAGCATCCTGGTCAACCACCCATCAATATTGGGGGCACACCTATCCTTGCATTGATGCCACCTCCAGGATCTAAACCTGCTAGCAATTTACCACCAACTACATTCCAGTAACCTCTCATTAATCCTCAACAATCCACTGCATTGCAAGCTCTGCCCCAACATATTGTTACTTCTATATCACGTCCCAACCACCTCATCATTAACCACCACAATAAAATTTCACAATCTCGCAACAAAACATCACAATCCCACAACAAAATTCTCCAATTCCTCAGTAAAACTCTACCATTCCTACACAACCACCACGCCAAGAGATGCAAACTACATCACAACCATCGCAACCACCCCATGGTGTTTCTGTAGTAGTCCCACAACAAAAACATATCTCATCTCGCCCATCTTACCAACAACCACCACAACAACAATATCCACCCCAACATACACACATTCCCATGAAAATACAATGTAACCCTCTCACACAATATCTCTACCATTTTTCCAGCACGTATACGCCTATATTGCTCCATCCCATCCTAATCCAAATCTCTATTTGGATTCTCAAAATCCACCACAGACTCAACCACCTCCTTACACCAACCCTCCACAATCAAACATGAATCCTTACCAACAACCATCAAATCCACAACCACCTCCATATGTCACACAACAACCCACCATTTTGTATCACTACTAGTCCAATCCTTCCTACCTTCAACAACAACCATCTTATCAGCAGGGTGCTCCATCCACCTCTTACTATCAACAATTTTCACCATGCCAATAAGGGCCTTCCACCTCTTCATACTATCAAAATCTAACAAAATATCAACAGGGTGTTCCATCCACTACATATTATCAACAACAACCACCTTACCAACAAGAAATTTCCACCTCTTACCATCAAAATCTGTCATCTTCATATCCACTTTACGCTAATCCACAATCCGCTTACATCAATCAAAGCCAGAAAATTCCTCCATATATACCTCAACCTGCTTATGACCCAACTGTTGTTGTATCGTCCTCATCATACCAACAATATCCTCCATACAATCAACCTAATCCATCTAATCCATCTCTCGTAGCACCTATAAACAAGGATTTGGAAGAAGTAAAAGCTAGACTAAAGGATTTGCAAGTAGGGACTGAAAAATAGTCATTTAAATTCAAGGACATTTGTCCTTATCCATTTGATCCCTCTATTTCATTGGTACCTTTCCCTAAGTGTTTCAAAATGCCAGAATTCGATAAGTATAAAGGAACCAATGACTTCAAGGCTTACATTCAAGATTTCTACTCCCATTTTCAAGAAGTCATGCATAATGACAATTACCTCATGCCATTGTTTCCTAGAAGTTTATAGGGAATAAATCTTGACTGGTTTATGGTTCTCGAGAATGAATCTATTAAATCCTTTGCACAGCTGTCATAAGAGTGTGTCTCCTACTTCTCCTTCAATCTAGAGAAGGATATCGATTTGTTAGATCTCCTGAAAGAAAAACAGTGTAAGGAAGAAATGTTTGCAAGCTATCTTCAAAGATGGTGAGCTTAAGCTAGTCATATGAAATCCCCATTGGAGGAGAAAGACATGGTCACTTTTTTTATTGAAAACTCCCATCCAGATATGGCGCACAATTTCACACTCCACTATGTCACAACCTTCACGGAAATAGTAGAGAAAGGTCTTATCCTAGAGAGAGCCCTTATTTCCAAAGGAGAAGTCAAAATCTTCAACTCTGATAAAGAGAGGTCATCTGGGGATAAGCCTCATTATTGGAATAAGAAAAAAATGTTGTCAATGATGACATCACTAAAACCAAACACGTTCAATTGGCTAATGCCTCGTAGAAGCCACAATATCCTTCTCCACAATAGTCAATTCCAAATGGCATATCAGTGCCACAAGGGGCACCTCATCCTCTCCAACAATCCAATCAAAATAACTAAGGGGGAAAGAAACATCAATTTACTCAATTGTAAAACCCCTAAGCATCGTGTTCAATAGGCTCCTTCAAGCCAATTACCCGATTGCATATCCTGTGACTAAGCCCCTTGAAAAATCCAAGCCTAAACCAACTTGGTTTAAAGAAAATGAGTATTATAAGTTTCACAAGATTAAAGGGCATACATTGAATAAGTGTCAAGGTCTACAAACGTACATACAAGATCTCATAGATCAGGGTGACATACATGTGGATACTAACATGACACCCTCATCTAATGCTCAACTAAAAATATATCAGAATGCTTTCCCTAAGCATAACCAAGTTCCTAGTACATCAAACTCCAATCCAGGGCCTAGCAACAATAATAATCAAAATAACAACACTAACACCATTAGTTACAAAAATGTGTCATTTAATTATCAAGGCCTCGTCATACGCATTGAACAAGAAGAACCATGTGTATCTATGATACGCGTCAAAGGAAAGGACCCACAATGTTTTGTTACAACCCGTCGTACCCGTAGCACAATCCCGAGAGCCTCCGCATCCAATCAGCCACCATCTATAATTTCCCAATACAACATTCTTGATCATCTAGGAAAGACTTCAGCCCAGATTTCTATTTTGGATTTTCTTGTCTTCTCTTGTACACCAAGAAATTCTAAAAAAGGCCTTATAGGACACCCAAGTTCCCAATGACAGACCCTACACAATTTCAAGCATTGGTAGGACACCTCTCAACAACCTACCAATTAGGCTTTAGTCAAAATGATATGCCTTGCATTGACTTGAACCATAATTGTCCCCTCCATCTTGAGGTTGTTGTAAACTATCATAAAGTAAAAAGGGTCTTGGTATATAATGGTTCTGACCTGAATCTTTGTACACTAAAGTTCATAAAAAAAGTGGGATACACCCATGATAACCTAAATAATCAAGTCATCACCATCAAGGCGTATGATAATGCAAAGCTTGATTTTGAAGGGACAAACTATCTTCCAATCTAGGTTGGGCCAATTGTGCAATACAATACATGTCATGTACTTGATATGGATCTCCCCTATAACCTCCTCCTCATTCATCCATGGATCCATGCCATGAAAGTTGTTCCATCCACATACCATCAATGTCTAAAATTACCATACAATGGGATAGAAGTTACCATACCTGTGGATCCCCAACCATTCGAATACTTTTGAGCATTAGAAGCTTATTTTCCCCATTCTCATTATTATCCTGGAGTAGAAATGTGACCACCACATACATCATCATCCCATTCATCCACCAATGCACTAGCCACCACTTCATCTACTCCATCATCCACATCTGATTCCACTCTTACCAAAGTCTAGATCACCGATAAGGGGTGTGGTGAATATGAAATGCACACAACATTGAATGTGGAAACCATGACACCCTCACCACACACATACAACCAACCTTCTCAGTTTGTCTCAAAAGAAGAAGAGAAGACCATCACCCTCAATGCTCCAAATATGGGGTCTAGTACCTTCCTCTCTCCTAGGTTAATGCAAGACACACCTGAAGATGACATCAACCAGGCCTCCTAAGTTTGTAGAGAAACACAATTATTGGGGGGGAAGCCTTGGTATAGAAGAACAAGGAAGATGACAGTCGATAGAAGCTTCTATGCATCAAAGAAATTTGGGCTTGGGCTATGATACCAAGAAAAAGGGTTCTATGGCATCATCTAGTGCCTCTAACAATGTCATTGTGGACAACGGTCCCCTCAAAGACATGCTAGAGGAAGAATCCATCATACACACGTACGATGATGTAGATCACATTGACCTTCCTTCCATGTTCGAATGCTTATCCATTTGAACCATTAGCCTATCCCTTAAACATCTTAAACTTATAGACTATGACCTACATGGTAGCGCACCTATTGACACCTTTCCCTCAGTCGATCAGTACATACATCTTATGGGATTGGGGGAAGATGAACACCCCAATTGCAAAAGTAAAAAGAAGCAAAATAAAAAAAGGGTCACCTAGTGAAAACCTCTTCGAGGTGCTTTGTGACTCTAGAAAAGTAAAAACAAAGGGTGTATCTGATAGAGAAAATCTTGATGAGGAACTAGAAGATGGGGACATTCATCTTCCCCTTGTAGGAACTCATCTATTTGGACGATCATCCATCTTGATTGAGGAAACACAAGCAATAAATTTGGGAACTGAAGAGGATCCCAAAATCACATATGTAGCCAAAGCACTATTAGAGGATGAATATTCTACCATAACCAAGCTTCACAAAAAAGGCATCATCAACTTCGCATGGACGTATTCAAACATGTCGAGTCTTGATCCTTCTTTAGTAGTACATCATCTAGATGTACACCCTGATGCCAAACTCGTCAAGAAAAAGCTCCATAAAATGCACCCCCATGTGGCTTTGCTGGTCAAGAAATATTTGGAGAAGTTATTGGATGCTAGATTCATTAGACCCACTGACTATTCTAACTAGATTTCCAACATAGTGCCAATTTCCAAACCAAACGGGGATATCAGGACCAACAAAGATTTTTGGGATCTCAACAAAGCTTGCCCCAAAGATGATTTCCCTTTGTCGAACATCGACATGTTAGTAGACCTAACTTCAAGGCACAAGATTCCTCCCCTCATGGATGACTTTTTTGGGTACAATCAGATCATAATCACGCCTGAAGACCAACATAAAACAAATTTCACCACACAATGGGGTACCTTTTGTTATAATGTCATGCCCTTTGGCCTTAACAATGTAGGTGCAACCTACCAGTGATCCATGACCGTCATCTTCCATGATCTCATTCACATCATAATGGAAGATTATGTTGATGATCTGTTGGGGAAATCAAGAACAAGGGAATAACACTCGATGATCCTTAAGAAGATCTTTGAGCGTCTAAAAAATTATAAGCTATGACTAAATCCAAAGAAATGTGTCTTTGGTGTCACATCAGGAAAATTATTGGGTTTCATTGTCTCTCGTAGAGGCATAGAGGTTGATCCGATTTTTTTTAAGGAAATAATGGATATTCATCCACTACACAATATCAAATAGTTAAGAACTCTTCAGGGTAAGCTCCAATGCATCTGATGGTTTATTGCTCAATTAGCCAAAAAATTTCATTCATTCACACATCTCCTAAAAAAGGATACTATCTTTAAGCGGAATCAGCAGTGTCAACTCGGCTTTGACCGGATCAAAGAATATTTGGTGCAGTCGCTGATCCTTATGCCACCAACTCCTAGTAAACCACTCCTGTTGTATATTTCTTCTACTTTTGTAGCACTCGGCCCATTGTTGGCACAACATGATGAATCATCAAAGGAACGACCAATCTACTACATCATTCGAACCCTAGTAGGCTATGAATTGAATTATTCCCCAATGGTAAAAGCTTTCCTAGCCATGGTATTCAGTTCACAAAAAATCTGACATTACATGCTTAGCCATCTAGTAAAGCTAATCTCCAAGGTAGATCCACTCAAATATCCATTATCTAGAACAACTCTGACTGGTCACATGGGTAAGTGGGTCATGATGTTAAGTGAATTTTATATAGAATATGTGGATCGAAAAGAAATTAAAGGACAAGTGATAGAAGATCAGCTGGTAGATGCTCCTTCAGTATATTCTTATCCTCTAGTAACAAAATTTCCTAATGAAGGGGTCTTCACAGTCATATAAGTTGTCACATGGACACTCTATTTTGATGGATCGCACACACTCAATGGATCTTGGGCAAGAATCTTGCTCGTCACCCCCAAGGTGATTATATATCGAAGTCATTTAGATTGTCCTTTCCCTGTACAAACAACATAGTCAAATAAGAAGCTCTTCTTACTTATCTTAGAATTATAATTCAATGGTCTATCACTAACCTGTAAGCCTTTGGTGACTCCCATATTGTTATCAAACAGGTCAACGATAAGTTTCTGACAAAGGACGATAAGTTTTTACCATATAAGCATATGGTAGATGACTTCAAAAGGTACTTCACATCCATTCATTTTGATCAGATACCTAGAGTGCAGAACAAAGCAGCTGATGCCATGGCTACCATTGGTTCTCTCCTTGAAATGCCTAAAGATCAGACCGAATGTGAGTTCCTGGTGGAGAAAATTTTAATCCCAGCATACAACATCCCTAAAACTAAGATGGTGTGTGATATTATAGGTCCTACATCACCTCGATATCATGATATCTATACCTACCTGCATGACAACACCCTACCCCTAATATGACATGAAACCAATGCAAATATTTTATCCAAGGAACATCCCATTACACCATTATAGGTGATACACTTTATCGAGGTGGGTAAGATGGCACCCTCCTCAGGTGTCTAAATGAGACCAAAGTCTGCACTACGTTAACTAAGGTACATAGTGGTGTAAGCGGGGTCCATTCAAATGGTACGCCACTAGCTACAAGAAGTCTCAGGGGTGGTTACTATTTTTCCACATTAGAACATGATTCTTGTGAATTTATGAAGAAATTTCTATCCTATCAACAACACGTATATTTAATACAACCTCCTGCACAGGATCTCCAACCTCTCATAGCGCCATGGCCCTTTTCTAAATGGGGCTTCAACCTATCATCAAGATCTATCCCTCATTCTCTGATGGCCATACCTTTATTATCAATGCAACTGAGTACTTCACCAAGTGGGTGGAAGCAATGCCACTCTCACAAATCACAAGTACTCAAATTTCCAAATTTATTCTATTCCATATTATCTACAAATATGAAATTCCATCAATCATCCTCACTGACAATGGAAATAATTTCAAGAACCAAGCCATGAAACACCTTTGTGAAACCTTTCACATCCAACATAGTTGGTCCATGCCCTATTACCCTCAAGGTAATGGACAAGCAGAGGCCACCAACGAAACTCTAATTAGAATCCTTTAGAAGGTGGTCAATAACACTAGATGAGAATGACACCGTCATATCCATCCTGCCCTTTGGTCTTACCGCACCTCCATCCTCACTCCTATTGATGACACCCCATATTCTCTCATCTATGGTGTCGATGCCATATTTTAGATTAAGTTAGAACTCCCATCACTGAGAATATCCCTGAAGAATCTTATCAGTGATGAAGATGCTCGGGTTGCAAGACTCAGCCAGTTGGAACTCCTCGATGAAAGAAGGATCAAAGTGTATGACCATCTTTAGGAATATAAAAATCATCTAAAAAGAAGATACAACAAGAAGGTTCATCCTCGTTAATTCAGTGTTGGTGATTTAGTTCTTAAGGAGAATAAACACACTCAGCAGGATCAAGAAAAGAAGGGAAAGTTCGAAGAAAATTGGTTGGGCCCTTATGTTATCAAAAAAAAAAATGGATCAGAAGCATACAAAATTGCTACACCTAAAGGAGAAACTCTAAAGGATCCCATTAATATCATGCACCTGAAAAAATTTTACACTTAAGTCAATTGGGGTATCCTATCCTGCAACAATCCACAAAATACAAAAAAAGTAAAAAATTGTCAAAAATACAAAAAAATAAAAAAAATAGTAAAGAGAAATAATTCATCCTATGGTGAAAAACACCCATGGTGGTGCCTTGGATAGATACGTTTGGTGAAAACTTGGCCATAGGCACCATTCGTAAAGGGCTTAATCATTATCTACCTTGCATCCTATCGATCCTATCCTTCCGTCTGCATTCTTCATCTGGTCACTTGGTATATTTTTGTTGAGCATTGGACGAACTTCATTGGCTATCTATCATCCTAAGCTTTTATCCTAATCTGATCTTGTGTCATTCGTCTTGTCATTTTTTCCACCTTTTGGTTCCATCTAGGTTCTTTCATCATGTCGGTCTTCATTTAGATCCCATCCTATCGTGTCAATATTTTGGTCCTAGTTGATCTACGTTGTCCCTGCACTTTCACATAAGAAAGGTTGATCCTTTGATCCACCCCTAGGGTATTTTTCCCATCTAGTTTCGGTCATTTATCGTTTATCCCCATTTCCCCCTTTTCGCTCTTATCCATCGTTGGTCTTTCATCATTTTTGAACTATGTTGCCCCTACACTTTCACGTAGGCAAGGTCGATCATTTGATCCACCCCTGAGGCTTTTGTTTTGCTTTGGATTTTCTTTTCTTTTCTTTGTTTGTGGTTCATCTGGTCATTCTCCTCTATCATCTGTCTCTATTTTCCTCTTTCCTCTTTTATCCATGGTATTTTCTTGAACTACGAGGGCTCTGCGCTTTCATGTAGGCAAGGCTGATCTTTGATCAACCCCCAAGCCCCTAGGTCTTTAGGGTGTGTCAGTCTTTTTTTGTGTCGTCAAGTATGTCCTTATCTAGCTAGTTCTTCACAAATTGGATCCAATCGTGTCGTGAGATTCAATCAGTTTTAGAGTCTCCCGCATCGTAATCAATCTTTTGGTTTAGTATCCATCTTTGGTCTCAACATGATGTACCCTTCCTAACATACCTCATCAATCCCCATCCATCCTCTCGATCCTATGGAAAATAACATTTTTAAATAGATTGCAATATTTGTATGCTTTGGCTTCTATTTATCATTCGAGCTCCCTATCATCTCTTATCAATTCCATCATGATCTATCATATTATGATGTGTTTTGACTGGTTGACATATGGGAATATCTTGATATTTTTTTGTTGTTGTCTTCCTGGTTATCCCACGTAGTACTTACCAAGACCCTTGAGGTCTTGTGTAACATTGGGGCATCCTTTTGTGCTTGTGGTTATCCCAATACCTAGCCCAACCAAAGTCATCGTGACTTTGGGATGTTGGGATAGCCTCCTTTTTTGTTGTGTTTTTGTATACATTAGACACTAATATGCCTTGGTCCCACATACCATGGTGCCTGGTGCCTTATGCTATAGTAAAAATAAGTGCTCCGAAAATGGCAAATTGCATTGGGATTGCATTTCATTGCATGTATCCTTCATCCCTTCTTCTTCCATCCCATGACTTATGATTTTCGTTGTGCAAACATTGAATCCTTCCATTTCCCTTTCTCTTCAGGATACCTATGGTTCTTGATAGGTGCAGCTTCGCACCCATCATCTCTTTCGCTTCCATCATTATGCAAGCCCTTATTTACACTCATGTTCACATCGCATTTCATTTACGTATTAGTGTTTGTAAGGAATTTAATTACATTTCACCCCAAATTTTAGGCTCATTAAGTTGCATTTTATCCCATGGGGTGATCCCACCAAGTTGGTTTACAATTTTTGAGAGGAATTATTTTTTGTTGAAATCACATATTTTTAGACAATATTATGATTTAAGCCTTAAAAAGTTCCATTTTAAGGATTCCAATTGAAGAGGATTTCATCAAAGCCCCTTGGATAGAACCTCGCTAGTTTTAAACCATACCTATAAATGAGTCTCCTTTACACCTATCAAAATGCTAATAAAAATCACTTTTGATTTACCTTTTGGGGGATCAAGTGGATTCATTAAAAATTTATTTGAAATGATTATGGTAGCCCTCGGAACCTCGGAACGAGCTATCCAATGAATATAGTTTTAATATGTATTTGTTTTTTTAGTTTTATTAAACCTAGGTTTTTCATCGAAAATGACGGTCTTTGTTATGCACATGTGGAAAAATAGAAAATTATCAAAAAAAAAATCAAAAATATGAGTGCACCAGATATTGAAGTTCTTGATCCAACAACAAAAAAAATGAATATTGATATATACAAAAAAAGTTACACATTATACAGTCATGTTATGTCTGAATTGTAATTGACTTTGAAACTTGGGTAAAGAAAAAATATTAAATTAAAAACTATCTAACCAAGTGGAAGCACTAAATATCAGAGTTACAAATCTAAATTCAAAATAATTAGAGTTTTATCCTTCATGGGAAAAAAATTATGCATTATATTGTGTGCGTCACTTTTTTAAAATGTTGTTTTCTGAAAAAACCATTTTTTGTGGGAGATGGAAAAAGAAGTGCAATTTGATTCCAAAATTTTTGAAAATAATATTTTTAGAATCTAGATACAAAATGTAATGAGACTCTAGTTTTCATAATCTTCAAATTGCTCACGGTTTATCCGCTATAGGTGCCCGAATGTGAATATTTAGTTAAAAATAATAATTTGAGTGTCTAGTTTGGCCAAAAATTGTAAACCACTATTGTGGGATCACCCCATGTGCATTATCATGTTATAATAGTTTTAAGTTATTTAGATTAATTTTAATTTATTATTCTACACATCTTAGATTCATTTTATTATTAATTCATTGCATTAGCATATTCATCTTAGTCCATATAATCAACATCTCCCATACATCATAAATTGTTGGATCCACATCCATAACATACAAAATCATAAATAATTCATCACATCCTGCATCATAAATGTTAGACATCATGCATATCATCCATATTACTGATATAGGCATAAACATAAATCATTATAGAAATATACATACATTGCATCATAATGATCATCCATAATAAAACCATGAACGTCATAGGCATAAATTTCATCATCCATCACATAAACATCACATCACGTCAATAAGGGCTCACATATATCATATAAAAATAAACATACAATCTTCATCACATAGTCCATCATAATGCCCCTCATCTAATCAAAATACATATCTGTCACATATGTCATCAAATAAAGTACAAGTACAAAACTCTGGATCAATTTTGATCGCTATTGCTCTATCTTGTACACTCATCCTGCACCTGTCAAGCATCAAGATCATGTCCCTCCTAGCCCCTAAACCATGAGCTTCCCACATCTGACCTTTTTAGTGACTCCAATACTCCTCCTCTACGTGGAGGGGTCTCTCTCTAGCTATTGTATCCATAGGTATGTTTCCTTGCTGACTGGGATGGGACTGGCATCTATGGACTCACTCAAACATAGGTAGGTACCCGATGTCCTAGATTTGGCACTATTGTGAAATAAACACACATATAGTAGTTGGCCTCTCGCATGTACTCATCCCGCTCAATCACCTGGTATTTGGTTGAATCTCACTCTGCCCTATACCTATCATGGAATCCGCATATGGATCTCCTCTCCTATGCCCTTGCACCCTATGCTAACCATAGTTGCTCAATCTCTACTCCCATTTGAGACACCTGATCTATAGCTATGTCCCTCTCATCCTGCATGGATTCTACCTGTGCTTGCAATCTTTGCACCTTTGTCCCCATCTTGCCACCCTCACCCTACACTGCCTGTGCCTAAGCCTGTGTTGCATACCTCTCTCTGCAACCTATACCTATGCCACTACAACATCCCTCTCATCTCGTAGGTTCTACACCCATGCCTGTGTTGCATCCCTCTTTGTTTGCAAGGCTTTTACCTGGGCCCTCACGACCTCCTCCCTCTCCTACATCAACCCCATGTCTCCCACTATCTGATATGCTACCTCAACTCTATCACAGAGCTCAGCTAGCTCTTGTCTCAGCTTAGTCCTCTCTCTTAGTAGCCCCTATACCTGCCTCCTTAAATAATACATGTCCCTCTCTACCTCCGTGAAGGTCTCCACTAATACCTACTCTTTCTCTCCTCCAGACTCTCATTGACCACCCACCTGCAGTATAGTCACCACTGCCTCTAGTTGGTCTTGCTCCCATCTTGACGTCTCCCCCTCCTCATGCTCCTTGGACACCTCTCCCTCTAGATGAGTCACCTCTACTCATAGCTCGCTCAACTCGACTCACAAAATATCTCTTTCCATTTGTATATCCTCCTCATGTTGTGACACCACCTCAACTACAACTCTAAAATCCCTCTCACCCTCTACCTACACTCTAGCTACCTCTACTCATAACATGCTCACCTCAACCTCCAATCTGCACCTCATAGCCTTTGTATCCCTCACTCTTTTCTTGGCAATTTGTAATCTTGCCTCGACCCCTCTCAACAACATAGCCAGATCCTCTACTATAGGTGGTACCATGGAAAATAGGGGAATATCATGCACATCCATATCCATCACCTCTACCTCATCACCCATATCCATCACCTCTACCTCTTCCTTCTCTCTCTCATCCATAGCCTCCACCTCTACCTCATCTCTCTCCTCCTCGGCCTTAATCTCCACCTAGGCTCTCCTTCGTAGTCTTCTCCTCCTCATGTCCATGCTCCACTGACCTCTTGCATCACCATCCTCCTATCCTCCCTCCTATCACCCTCCTGCTATGGCTACCTCCAACCCTCTCCTCTACTATCCTCCTACTTTGGTTTCCTCCAACCCTCTCCTTTTCTATCCCCTCCCCCTCCCTCTCCTCTACCCTACCAGTCTCAGCTCATCCTCTGGTCCAAACCCCAATGCCTCTGTAATCAGCTCCTTTGGTGTAATCTGTGGGGGTCAGTGACAGGAAATCTTGACTGACACCCCTGCCTCTGCTCTCCCTCTAGTCCTACCTAGATAGGTCACCAGATCTAGTGTCTCCCAATTCTCCCTCGCAAACTTCGATGCAGTTGGCTCCCCCATAATTTCTCTCACATGATCCATCTAATTCTCTCTACTTCGTAAGGAATGTCCTGCAGTAGTCCAAACTATCTAGTCACCATGTTTGGTTTGTGTGAATCCACTATCTGACGCTCCTTCTCAACTATATAGCATCAGGTATAAAAATTTCCTTTGTTTCTCTCCTCATCTCTCCTCCATCTGGAAAATTGTCATATCATATACAACCTCCACACTATTGTGCAATTTTCGCACACATGCCCCGCTCAAAGTAGGGACCCTCTTTTGCTTGGTTTGCTTGTTTCGCTCTTTGGTGTGTTTGTCATAGGGTCCTAAATTCATTCCCTTAAGGGATGGATATTTTTTTATTTTGGATTTGGTCTCGTTTCACCTTTGTGCTTCATGTTCAATCTGTATTTTGATGCCTTCGCTCTTGGAAATTGTCTCTGTGCTTGAAATTTTGGATTTTGGGGCAAAATTGGCTAAGTCTAGCAAAAGTTCAAAAATTCTGAGGTAGCTCAGATTATTCGAACTCTAATATATTCGGATAATTCGAGGTACCTCAAATTATCCAAAATCCAACCACCTATCGAAACACCAAACCCCTCTAACCATACAACCAAACATTAATGTCACATTTTAATGAATTTTTTTAGAGATAAAAGGCTAACTAATCAGTCATTTCCTCATTTCACATTTCGCCACTGACAAATTGAGAAATTTTTTCCTCCATCTCCCCCTCGAATCAAGATTTTTCTTTCAACTTGTGTGCTTTTGGGAATCATTCTTGGGATTTTTCGAAGGGTTTCTTGTCGGTTTTCCATCACTCTCTCCGTCAAGCACCATTTAAGGTATGTTTTGGGATATTTTAAACTGGATTTTTCTTTGTCTTATACTTTATTGACCTGATCCTGTTGAAGTCTTTGGGAGATTTTTGTTGGTGTACCTGGTATTGCAAGCCTTGATCGGTCTCAAAATAGAAACTCGTGAACCCTCGCTTTGTGTGCCCTAGATCTACGTGATGATTTCAAATGGTGAAATGATGTCAAGAATCTCTAAAAATGATTGGTGTTAAGTGATAAATGACCAAAGACCCTAGGGATGACCCTACCCATTTTGTGATCAGCCAAAGCAAAGACAATACTTAGAAAATGTGCCATTAAAGAAAATTTCGGCTGATTTGAGGTAGCTTGGATTAGCCGAGATCTAATCCGCTCAAAAAATCTGAGCCCACTCGGATTAGCCAAACTTCTACCAATGAATAATTTTTTGATTTCAAGCCTAACAAGGTCGACACTTAGGTAAAATTTCACCCATCCTTTCGAATGACCAATGCCCGAGCTTGCTCCAAATTCCTAAATTCATTAGAAAATTTCATCCTTTTAAGATCGAAAGTTAAAATGTGCACTATTTAATGAAGTTCGGCCAATCCAAGCTAGCTCAGATTAGTCGAGCCTTAATCTGGCCAGTAAATTTGAACCTGCTTGGATTAGCCAACCCCCCCCGCCCCCTCCTCATCTTTGATTGCCTTTGTGACTCTAAAATGAGCAATAATGAATTCTACATGGATTTGAATGAGAAGTTTCATAGGGTTTGTTAACTTGAATACATGTGTTATGGAATCATGTCATCCTTTGAATGAGTTATTTTCCATGCATTGCTAATGAATTATTGTTTAAACCTTGGTCAAATGAAATTATAAATGTGTTTATTTACGCTTCAATTTTGAATTCATTACAAATGGATATGTATGTATATGGCATTCACCCTTTGGTATTAATTTGTTTGTGCAATGATTTATTCACATATCTTTCATTTGGTTGACAAAATGGGTTAAATGTTGAGTTACATCATTTTATGAAGAACTTACAAGGTAGTTTATGCTTGGAATTGGCTCATCTCCATTATTGAAACTTCATCTTTCAAATTTTATATGATT
This sequence comes from Sequoiadendron giganteum, assembly GCA_007115665.2. NCBI lineage: Eukaryota > Viridiplantae > Streptophyta > Pinopsida > Cupressales > Cupressaceae > Sequoiadendron > Sequoiadendron giganteum. Next base: position 56,130,506 of record CM021102.1, read on the forward strand.
CAGAGACAAAATGCACACATTTGGACCAATTTTAGAAAATTAGAGCTAGCTCAAATTATCTGAACCTTGGTCTGATTGAAAAATCAAAGCCTGCTCAAATTATCTAAACTTTCTTGGGTTAAGTATAATATTTGTGCAAGCATGTGTTTGATGATTTTTGAGCATTCATGGTCATATATTTGGTTTATTTACATGTCATTAGATGAAGTAAATCATTCCTCTTGTATTTTCTTAATGATGTTACAAATTATAGATTCACTTGCGTTTGAGTGATTATGGCTCTTCTCTAAAAGATGTAGGTTGAATTGAGTCCCGAAAAGGCCACCAAGATGAAGGTTTCTTTAGTTGAAGAGGAGGTCCAGAAAAGACAAGAAATGATGAGGTATGACTTCCAGGGCATCTAGCCAGAAACCAAGATCTCTTTTGTTTGGGCTAAGATTGCAGACGCGAATGAAAGACATGTGGATTATGATGAATTTCATAAGAGCATGTATGGCAATGCTCCCACACATTTGGCACAAGTCCTCACATATATCGGTTTGGCACAAGTAGTAGGGTTTTCCTCAACACAACTATACCTGAAGTTAGTTCTTGAATGTGCAAAGCATTATGACTCCAACACAATAATCATAGTTGGGCCACAGGGGATGGTCATGGCTAATCTGGTTGAGGAGTCTATTGCAGAGATCTTCAACATTGCCTCACATCACCACCTAATTGGGGAAATTAACATTGGAGAAGCAATCAAATTCTATGTTCAAGATCTAAATAGAGCCCTCAAGATCATGAACAATGCATGTATCTTGAAGCCCAAACCTCACTTATCTAAGTTTCCAAAATAGTTACACATAACTGACTTCAAAATGGAGTACCATGATATCATAACCCTCCTATGTAGGGTAATGGGAGTTGAGGAAGCACATATCTTCCAAACATGGATGTTTTACCCCATTACACAAATTGTTTCTAATAAGCATTACCATTGGGCCAGAATTATTAGCAACAATCTGGATGCCCAACTGAGAAGTGTACAAGAAACAAATAGATTTACCATGTGTAACATTAGAATAAATCTATTGATAAGATTTGTAACTAGAACGAACAATTGTTAATCCTAATCTAAATCAAAACTAATCTAAAAATCAAACAATAAAGAATGAATATGAAAACATGATAAAAACTAAACAAACTGAATTGGTCTCACCGAATATGCATTCATTCCTTTGAATTATCTCCATTTCTCTTCTCCATTTTTCCTTTTTAGTATTCTTGCCCTCAGATTTCTGTGTTTGATGCAAGCATAACCGTGTTGAATGTCTAAGCAAAATATCGAAGATTGTTTCTTCTCAAAAATGTATAATGATTTCGAGAGAATGAATAATGATAATGACAAGCCATTTTATAGATTGTGTGTTTTTGAACGATCGGCTCAGATTAAAAGAGAGATCGACAGACGAGATTGATGAATGCCATGCGATATGAGTTCTGTCTTAGATAGAACGTGAGTTAGAACGTGAGTCGGGAAAGACTAAAAATAGAACAAGATCTTAATCTTCAGTTAAGAATCTTCGTAAATAGAAGAAATAGACTTTGAATGTCAAAGACAAAGTTAGAAGTTGAAGAATAATGCATTTGAATGCAAATAGGAGTTAATTAATTAAATAAAGATATTTAATTAATAAACGCATACATGCATATGAGTTAGAACTAGTTAATCGACTAGTTGTGACGAAGAGTCTTTCTGCAGAGATGATCAGCAGTTGAATTCAGAGATAACTGGAGAACTAAAAATAGGTCTCAAGTCAGAAGGTGAGTGAATGATTAGATAACAGATTGATAGAGGAACGTGACATAAATAAATTAAATTTGAATTAAATGTTAATTTAATTCAACATTTGAAAATAAAAGATTTAATTAAATAAATAAAGATAATTTATTTAATTTGTCTTTCGAAAAGGGTAGAATTGAATAATTAAATAATAAATATTTAATTATAGTTGAAAAGGGGGTTAAATGAATAATTAAATAAAGATATTTAATTATAGTTGAAAAGTATGATAAAGGGGGAATTAATGAATTAGTGAATTAATTAAAAAGGGGTATTTATTTAATAGAGGAAATATGTGTTAGAAAGGATAATTAAATAATTGACATTATTTAATCATGACCATGGACTATAGAAAATTATGTCGAATGTGCACTCGCAGGCCTAGACCAATTTTCAGTATCTACAGTTTGCCCCTCTTTGATACAATGTTGTTTCAGCGTTGTGTCAAAGAAAATATGCCCCAATCATGCCCCAGCATGAAACAGGTTAGGGTATGCCCCAGTGAAAGGGAGAATGACGAGGAGGTAGTGGTATGCACCCTCGAGAGGATAGGTGGGTTTGAAGAACACGAGTGTGCTCTTGAAATGGATGAAAAAACTAGAATATGAAGGACAAAAGAATAGGGAAAAATAGATAAGGATGATGAAGATACAGAAAAGAAGAAATGTTAGCATGGATGATTTTAGAAAGTTAGTATTGAAAAAGAATGGTTATTGATTGAGAAAAACATATAATCTTTGATATATTGCCAAATACGCTATGCTTGCTTTGTTATCATCATTGGGCGGGACATGACACAGATGGATAGTACACACTATGATATGAGATAGACCATAGTGTACAAAGTTATCCATCTACGAAAAACAGACAGTCGTAGACAAGGAGTGTCTTAACTCAGACTAAGGACAAGATGCCCCAGTCATTTTGTCAAGACAAACCATAGACAACAGACAAATAAAAGTCAGGTCATGAGACGTCATTGCTCCTCTAAATCCTTGATTGGACATCCTTGAGGAAACTAGTAACATGACTCAAAAACCAATGTTAAAAAGACAGTTGACAGACAACAGCCAAAGAAAAAGAGTCATGAGACATTGTTGCTTCTCTAAATCCTGTAAAGGACATCCTTGAGAAATCTAGTAATAGGATCTTGCACAAATCGATAAAAAGATAAGACAAAATAAGATATAAAGTCATAAAGCCAAATAAATGTATTCGCCAAAACTTGATCTTGTGGGATTGTTTGATGTTGATGTTTGACATAGCGTAATGTGAGAGAATGATACATACCGCATAAGACGTTGAGTCTGGTTTCGACTTGGTGACTTCTGTATAAGGCATGTCAAAGCCTGGTTTCAGTAAGACACGTGTTGTATAAGACATTGGAGTCTGATGATGTTGAAGTGACAAGCCACATGAGACTATGACAATATGATGATGTATGTTTGACAAGAAAGACATATCTTGCGTAAGACATAGGTTGATCAGTTTGACAATGTGTTTGATATTGACTTGATGACCTTGAGATGTTTTTCCTTGTTGTTGCATGACTTGTTTTGATTCTTTGACTGATAAATTGTGTGTGTGTGTGTTGACCGTGTATGACATGAGATGATACCCTAAACTATGATATGCAACTTGTGTGATAGTGATTGTGAATGAACCCTATTGGACTGACCTAGTGTGGTCTCGGGAGCTCATCAATTGATTATCCTTGCCTACGTTGTCCACGTAGAGACCTCGTAGTTCGACACGACCAATGACTTTGAATATACAAAACATCATGATTTAAATGTGTGTGATACATGACAAACCTAGATAGATAGACCTAATGCCTCTGGGGCACATCGATTGATGGCCTTGCCTACGTCCCAGTTGCAGAGGCAATGTAATTTGACTATGTCTATGACTGACTTAACATGACCGACTTGACATGATGGACTTGACATGACTGACTTGACATGATGGACTAGACATGACTGACATGACATGTTTTGACTTTTTCTTTTTTTTTTGGGATTTTGCAGGACATTTTCGATGGTGTGACGTTATGTACAAGGTGTTAGGGCATGGAACAAGGGTTTGCCCCTAGTTGGGAAGACGTTTGGAAAATGGAGTGGATAATGTGACGGAATGGACAAGACAACCATTTATTATGAGTGACGGTGAAAAAGTCTGATTAGAATGATGGTAGATGGAAGAACTACACATAGCGCCTGTTTGCCAGGTTTTCACCATGGTACTTATCCATAGTGCCACCGAAGCGGTTTTCACTAGTGGATGGATTTATTTCTCTTTACTTTTTTTTATTTTCTCAATTTATTTTTTTGGTGTTACAAAGACGCCTATTTACCAGGTTTTCATCAAGGTAACAATTTTTTGTTTTTTTGTTTTTTTTGTATTTTTCTAGATTAAGACACGGATTCTCAGAGACTAAGCATAGAACCTTTTTAGATGTAGACTGTTGATAGGGGACAAAAGTGGCTCTCCTTCAGGAGTAGAGAGTTGGTACGCTCCTGATCCAAATGCTTATGTGACAATGTATGGCCCCAACCAGTTAGGCTCAAACTTACCTGGTTTCTCTCTTTCAGCTTGGTTCTTAGGATTCTCCATTAATACCAGGTCACCAATGTCAAAGTGTCTATTGAGAACCTTCCTATTATAACTATGATGAAGATGATTTTGATATGCTTGTAAATGATCTAATGCTTTCTATCTTCGCTCATCCAGCATTTCTAGCTCTTGTAACCTAGAGACACTGTATTCTTCATCGTCGATATGACCCTTCAAGGATACTTGTAGAGAAGATATTTCAACCTCAATAAGTAAGATAGCTTTAGACCCGAATATGAGGGAATATGGAGTGGCACCAGTGGGAGTGCGAATGCTTGTGCGATAAGCCCATAAGGCATGATTAAGCTGTAGGTTCCAGTCACGACCAATGTCATTGATAGTCTTCTTAAGGATTCTAACAATAGTCTTATTAGATGCCTCAGCTTGGCCATTACCTTGTGGCTAATATGGAGTGGAGAAATGGTGTTTGATGTGGAATTCTTCACATAAATGGCGTACTTCTTGGTTCTTGAATGGGCGGCCATTGTCTGTGATTATGGATTGGGGTACACCATACCGAAAAATGATATAGTTTAGGATAAACTTAGATATTTGTGTGTCGGTTATGTATGTCATGGGAATAGCTTCAATCCATTTGGTGAAGTATTCGGTGGCAGTGATGATGAATTTATGTCCATTGGATGAGGAAGGGTGTATCTTACCTATGAGGTCAAGTCCCCATTGGGTGAAGGGCCATGGTGAAGTAATTGGATGAAGTTCCTGCGCTAGCACTCTTATCAAGTATCCATGTATTTGACATTGTCTACACTTCTTTACAAAGATGTATGAGTCTTTCTCCATCGTAGGCCAATAGTAACCTAGTCTCATAATCTTGTGGGCTAGAGTAGGACCACTCAAATGAGATCCGCATATACCCTCGTGCACCACTCACAAAGTTGTTTGTGCTTCTTCAGCATTGAGACATCTCATAAGGGCATTATCTAAGGTGCATCTATACAGGGTTTCTTCGATGATGGTGTACTTGGCTGGCTTTCGGATGAAGGTTCGACGTTGGTTATTGGATAAGTCTTGAGGTAGGGTTTGGTCAGTGAGGTAATCAAATATGTCTTTATACCAAGGAGATGTAGGACCAACAATGGTACACACTATTGTAGTATCAGGGACATCATAAGCGGGGACCAACAGTTGTTCAACCAGAAACTCGAACTTAGGCACATTACTCAGAATATCCAATAAGGAACCCATGGTTGCCATAGCATCTGCAGCTCTATTCTAGATACGTGGTATCTATTGAAAAGTTATGTCATTGAAATACTATTTGAAACTATCAACCATTCACTTGTAAGGTGCCAACTTTTCATCCTTAGTCTCATAGTCATCATTTACCTGTTGGATTACAAGTTGAGAGTCGCCAAAGACATGTAGGCTCTTAATTTTCCATTGAGCTGCCATTTTTAACCCTGTCACTAAGGCTTCGTATTCTGCTATATTGTTGGTACAAGGGAAAGAAATCCTGAATGATTTGGGAATGGTATCACCTTGAGGTGTGACAAATAAGATACCAACTCCTGAACCACGATTTGTATGTGACCCATCAAAGTACAATTTCAATTCAGTTTTAATGTCAATGTGGAAGAGAAATTCATCTGGAAAGTCTGCCACTAATGGATGGTCTGCTTTTATAGGTGCATCAGCTAGTTGATCTGCAATCGCCTGTCCTTTTATAGCCTTCCTTTCGACATACTGAATGTCATACTCGCTAAGTATCATAACCTATTTAGCCAATCATCCTGTTAAAGTTGCCTTACTTAGGAGGTATTTAAGTGGATCAATCTTCGCAACCAACATTGTTTGTCGATTGAGCATATAGTGCCAAATTTTTTGGGTAGCAAAAACTACTGCAAGGCAAGCACATTCTATGTTGTTGTAATTCAATTCATAGCCCACTAAGGTACAACTGATATAATAAACCGCTCTCTCATGACCTTGATCATCGTGTTGTGCGAGAAGAGCCCCTAATGCCGACTGAGTTGCTGATATATAAAGTATCAATGGTTTTCCCTCTGTAGGTGGAATTAAGATTGGTGGAGTAAGAAAATAGTCCTTGATTTGTTGGAAGGCCTCTTGGCATTTAGGTGTTCACACAAACGGTACTCCTTTCTTGAGTAGATGCTAAAATGGATGTATTTTATCCGCCAGTTGTACTATGAAACGCCTAATTGACTGTAATCTTCCTTGTAGAGTTATGAGTTGGCCAATGCTGGTTGGAGGAGGCATTTCTATGATAGCTCTTACCTTCTCTGGATCCACTTCAATGCCTCTTTGAGAGATGATATAACCTAACAGTTTTCCTAATTTCACCCCAAAGACACACTTCTTCGGATTTAGCCTAACATTGTAATTCTCTAGCCTTTAGAATATCTTGTCTAAGACTTTCAAATGATCCTCTCTCATTTTTGATTTTTCTATAATTTCATCGATATAATCTTCCATGAAAGTATGTACAAATTTCTGGAAAACTGTAGTCATGGCCCGTTGATAGCTGGCTCCTGCATTCAAATGACATAACATTCCAACAATATGTGCCCCATGGACACATGAAAGCTATTTTGTGTTGGTCTTCAGGTGCTATTTTAATCTGGTTGTATCCAGAGAAACCATCCATAAGGGATAGCATCTCGTATCCTGCTGTCAGACCCACGATCATGTCGATATTCGGTAAAGGAAAGTCATCCTTAGGGCATGCCTTGTTGATGTCTCTAAGGTCAGTGCAAATGCGAATGCCCCCAGTTGGCTTAGTCACTAGTACAAGATTTGATATCGAATCTGCATAGTCTATTGTCCTTATGAACCCTACATCCAAGAGTTTCTTAAGTTCTATCTTGACCAATAGAGCAATCTAGGGATGCATTTTCCTCAATTTTTGTTTGACTGGTTTGATACCTGGCTGTAGTGGTAAATGATGCAATATTAGGTCTGGATCTGCCCAGGCATGTCAGCATACGACCATGCAAAGTTTATTTGTCTCTTTGTGAAGAAGTCTTTAAACTCATGTTTTTCTATCTTTGTTAAAGAAGCTACAAAATATACCTTCTGAGGATTCTCTTCTGTACCTATGTTGACTTCAATAGAGTATTCTACTAACATCGGTGACTTTTCCTGTTCAAAGGGGAGAATATTTAAACCTCTATCCTTGGGTGCCTCTGAGAGGTTTTTTCCCACAGATACGTCCTTTATTTTGACTTTTTCTTCGTCCAAAGGTGCCTTTCGGTTTTCACCTAGGGACTCATCATTTTTATTTTCATTCTCTTTTTTCTTTTCATTCTCATTTTTGTGACTAGAGGTGTAAATAGACTCCCCGAAATACGCTTTATCATCCAAGTCTATGGTAAAACTTTCCTTATGATCCCCTCTTGGTATACCTTCTCTAAGTCCCATGAACTCAACAATTGCTTCGCCATTCTCGAATGTATCTATGATAGGTGTACCTTGTTGATCCCAGTTGATAAGTTTGGGATAGATAAGGGGCATGTCATCATCGGATTTCCTAAAGGTAGCTGTGAACAAGGTGAGTATAGAATGATTGACATGGTCACAGAAGTTTTGGACCAACTCCTTCTTGTTCTTTCTCCTAGGGGTAGGGATGCTCTGATGTGGGACTATAGTGAGGGTGGATTTGTCAGAAGATGGTTGATTAGGTGCCCAAGATGAATGATCAAGGGTTTCCCAATAACAGTTCTCTTGCCATTCTGCCTTTGACAAGTGTTTCTTAGGATGAGGACTAGATTGTTTTGGTACAGGTTTCACGTTGAGGTCCAATTCTCCAAACAGGGCATCGATATTCATGGTGCTAGTAGATGAAAGGGATTCCCATTCATCATCACTAGAGTAAGGGGATTCATCATAAACTGGAGGTTTGTTGTAGATTGGGGGTTTGTCAAAGACTGGGGGTAGTGGGTCATGAGATGTCTCAATGCCGGCATATTCACTCACTTCCTCTTGAAACGATGACGAAGTACCAGGACACCCAATTCTAAGTGGTTGACACCCTAGCCCTAGATATTTCAGTCATGGGTAGACAATAATCGGTTTTGTCCTTCCATTCTGATAGAGTCCTAACCCGTTGTGCCTGTCATAGCCTTCCTTTTGCATTATCTTAAATCCTTTCCCATACTGGTCCTTGGCTATTTGAATAGACGGGGAGGGGTATTCATTTTCTTTTTGATATAACCAGGAATTACCTTGATCCACAACTTCCTCACTTAACTCTCCCCATTTGGTTAATGTCATTGTAGGGGGAACATGAAATGTGACCACTGACTATCTTCTATCTGCCATAGGTAAGCCATACGCCTTAGGTGGAATCAGTTGAGTGATGCAGTATGAGGCCTTTATATTATATTCATCGCAGCCCTTGTCTTGGATCTCGATTTTAGGAGTGGATGATGGTGGTTGGAATGAAATGGACTTAGTGAGACATGATGGGTCAATGTATTGGAATAGAATGGATGATGAGGCCTCTTGGTTAATGGGTACTTGTCGTGGTGGAAGGTCCCTTAGGCTTGTACAATATTGGAAAGGATCTGGATCACCATCAATATTGATCTCAATGCCATTATAGGGGAACTTGAGACATTGATGGTATGTTGAAGGGATGACTCTCATTGCGTGTATTCAAGGTCTAGCTGACAACAAGTTGTATGGAAGGGTGAGATCCAAGACTTGGAAGCTGGTGTTCAAGATAGCTAGGCCAATTTTGATAGGGAGTGTTACAACTCCTTTGGATGGCCTTTCTTCATCATCATAAGCCTTAATGACTATACTCTTGGAAGTGTCTACATAGACTTCTAAGAATCCTAATGCCTTAACCAATTTAAGGGTACACAGGTTCAAACCTGCTCCTCCATTTACCAAGACTCATCGGACTTTGTTTTGATGGATTAAGACTTCAAGATGTAAGGGGTCATTATAATCTAACTTTTCAGTTGAGTAGTCCTGTTGAGAAAATGTTGCATGATGTGAATTGGTCAAATATCCCACCATTTCTTCAAAACGATTGACATCTAAGTATGTAGGAACAATTGTGTTCTGTAGAGCTTTGTCAAGAATGGATCGATGTTGAGGGGATAAGGTCAACAATTCCAAGATAGATATTTGTGCGGGGGTTTTACTCAATTGATCGAGAAGGTTGTACTTGAACTTGGAAGTTTGGGTAGATGGCTCTGAAGAAGGACCAGGAATAGTAATCTTAGTTCTGTGTGTGTTTACATTACATTCTGGATGCTTCTTAATGGTGAAGGTATTGACATTCTCATTTACGGCTCGGAGGTGGTTTATGATCGTTCCTTTACCATAGTCATATTTGGTATTGTTATAGTTGGCAGATGGATTATTCGGGGGTCCTAAATTGGAGGCTTTTCCTTTTGTGTGGTCATGTAACAGGTCCATGAAGACCTTATGATCACTGTTCTTAGTGTTTTTCTTCCCACCAACTTCTATGGTACCATTTTCAACAGAGTCTTGTATGATGTTCTTGAGTTGACGACATTGTTGGAGGTTGTGCCCTTTGGTTCGATGATAGTCACAAAAAGAGTTATCATCCCACCATGAAGGTTTGAACTGTCTAGGATCGTACTCTCTTAGTTCCAAAGGTTTGATAAGATTATGTTTAATCAACTCTTTGAAAATAGTCTCAATTGGTTGTCCCACAGGTGTAAATTCACGTGTAGGAAATCTCCTTTGTTGTGGTCTTTGTTGTTGTGAATTTTGGACATAGTTAGCTTGTTGATCTGAACTGTTCATTGTGTCTTGATTGGGATTGTAACCCCTAAGGGTGATAATGGGTCCTGTATATATGTGTTTAGCATCAACAATGCCATCATTTGTAACATTCTTGTTCCTAGACTAGAATTTATTTCTATCATTTGGCACGTTTTGATCTTGGATAACCTGATTTCTGCTTGGTACTTTCATTTCTCCTTTGTCTATAAGGCCTTTCTCAAGGATGATTCATTTTTGTACTAAGTCTAAGAATGAAGTACAACAATGTACCCTTAGATCACTTCGCAATTTGGGGTTGATATTCTCTAGGAATATTGTGACCTTTTATTTTTTCGGTATTTCAACTGGACACCTACTAGCTAGACTTCGCCATCTTTGGAAGAAAGTGGTGAAATTTTCACCATCTTCTTGTGTCGTGAGGCACAAGGTTGCAATTGTCACCTCATTGTCTATGTTGAAGGCGAAATGTTCAATAAACTTCTCAGCTAATTCACCCCAAGATCGTATACCATATGGTAGTTTAGAGAACCATTCTAGTCCTATCCCGACAAGGGTTCGTGGAAATAGTCTCATCAAGTATGTGGGGTCATACGATATGTCCATGCATGCTATAGAGAACTATCTAATATGTTCTATAGGATTCTTTCTCCCATTATACTTAGGCAAAACCGGTATATTGTATCCATGGGGAAAATGTGTCATATAGAGTGCTTTATCAAATGGACATGGACATAGGTCTTGTGTTGAGATAGTTCATTTTTCGGACATAGACATGTTGTCCATCTACTGTAGAAGAGCTTGCATTTTGTTTTGAAGGACATCGAATTCTGTCAGAGACATGGTGTTCATGTTATTTGGATCAATATAGGTGTTCTGATATGCCATGTTCTGTGATGGGTTATGATTGGGCGAGGGAATATATCCTGTGAAAATGTTCTGATTCGGGATAGGGATATTTCCTGTCTGAATGGTCTGAGTTGGTATCGGAATGCTTCCTGTCTGAATTTTCTGATTTGGTATAGGAATGCTTCATGTCTGAATGATTTGGTTTGGTATAGGTATATTCCCGCCAACTTTGGATCTCTTAGCAGTCGTGTTGGTGCCAAAGGGGTTGGAGGAGGTTGCGCCTGCAGTGAATTGTAAACCTTGTGCTATGTTAAAAGGATTTGTGTTTACAATTGACGATGTTTGGGTTGGTATACCTGTTGGTATCGTTGCGGTTATTTGGGGAATAGAGACAGTTGATGTTGCAGTTTGGGATGGTTGGGTTGACTATATTTGCAAGGTACGAATATCAAATCCTATGGGTAGTTTAGCACCGTCTGCTGGCAATTTTGCGAGATAGCATTGAGGATCATTTAGAAAAAATTCATCCATAAAGGATGCGAATTCAAGATCTTGAACTGCTGCATCTATGTCTTCTATGTAAATCTAACCATGCGTGTCTCTAGTGACATGTTTTTCTAGCAAAGGTTGGTGTGGTCATTTACTTCCTGACGGTTGGTTTCCAAACGGATTGATAAATTTGTTGGGGTTTATCATTGCTTTGTGTTTCTTTTGGGATCTTGTTTCGACCATGAAAGATGTTGCTCAAAATGGGGAATGCAGACTATGTCTAAAACTGATATGACCTATGTCTATGTTTTTGGATTTTTTTGACACTAAATGACATTGCTAAAATGGTTCTAAAAAGACGTATACTAAGATGACATGTGACAGGATGGACAATATGCAAAATGTGGGTAGATTATGATGATAAATGAGTCTAAGATGAGTATAACCTACCACCTAATGGAATAAATGCATGCAAAGACTTTTTTTTGACCAAGGAACCTGATGGTATGACAAGGATGGTAACTAAGACCTTTACTGTAGCTAAGATAGATATGACACTTAATGATGGTAACTAAGATGTATATGACACCTAATGATGGTAACTAAGATGTATATGACACCTAATGATTCAAGGTTTTGAGAAAAAAAATTAGTTTCTAATCCAAGGTTGACCCTAAAAACCTAAAGCAAAAAGTGACAATGATGTTTCAAACTCAGCTCATGGTTTTTGATGTTTTCTGATGACAGGCAAATGTGGTTCACTAGACAGTTGTGGTTCAGGATTTCACAGATGCGTTTTTTGACAGTGTATGCAATTTTCCTGACAATTGCGGTTTTTACTATGGAAAATGCGGTTTACTAAGACACATGCGGTTTAAAAACTTATAGATGTGGTTTACCGGGACACGTGGTTTTACAATTGACATCTGTGGTTTGCATGCACATATGCGACTCGGGATATGATAGTTGTGACTCGTAATATGCAGACTGAAGCATGAATGTTTTAACAGCTAGATGCGGCGTTTCCCCTAACAGATGCGACTCTCTATGACACATGCGACTCTATTTTCCGACAGTTGAAATTTTCTCGAAAGTTATTGACTGACTTTGGTTGTTTGATCAAGATTTTGACTAATACAACAAACAAAAAACATAGCAATCAATATATTTTCAATTTTGTGATGGGAGGATTGTTTAAGACTCGAAAACATGTACAACCTAGGCTTTTAGGACAATATTTGTTGAATTCTTACTTGGATTTCTCCAGCTATGCATATTTATGGCAAATGACTAGTAGCTTGACCCCATTGGCTCCCCTCCATGACACTCACTTATACGGGGCAGCCAAGCTACTATATCCATGAAACTCCCACGGCATACATTTCATTTCCACACATAAACCGTAAATATGTAAGACAGCTTCACAGGGCCGACCCTGCTACGCCAACAAATAGGTAGGATTTTGGTAACTCTACAACAAGGTGTTTAATAAGGGCATTCCATTCGTGGGACACTATCCAATGTCGATGAGAGTCCATTTTTGTCCATCTCGTCAGAATAGTGCACGTGATTCATGGGGTTTCCCCAAGAATCCTCTTTTATATACCGGTTGGAAGTCGCTTGGCTTTAGCGTGCTACTAGTCTAAGTCGTCTTGGGGTGAGTACTTTTTCCCACCAAGACAGGCCAAAGTTCTAGAGTCAGCAACTATTTCTCTTACACCTAGGATCGCATGATTGCGCAAGGGGAGAGGATACTTCGGTGTACTGAATCGTAAGAGTTACAGATACGTGCAAAGCACCAAGCAAAGAAGACAGTGGTTCTTTTTTTTTCGAAATGACAATTTTCTATCTATCAAATAGAAAATTCATTTTAATCCCACATGATGATTATCTATCTACCAAACAAAAGCTTGCTTAAATAAATGAATTTAACACAAAGGCATTAGGTCCTACATGCAAATTCATCAATAGTTCATTGTTCTTCAGCTTTCGTCCTGCAGAAAATTGTCTTAGGTTTTTAAATGTCTTCTATGCTTTGTCCTGCAAACACTATGTTATTCCACCTTAACACAACTGACACAAATATTAGCGAAAACCCAAACAAGCTAATAAAAATGAAAAGTGAAAATATGGATGCACAAAAATCGATTAAAAAGTGAAAAATGTGGTACCAGCCAGATGTGGCTTTTGGAGCCACAGATGCGGTTCAACTGTTGACAGGCGGATGCAGCTCGCGAATTCGTTGACAGGCGGATGCGGTTCATGACTTCACAGATGCGGTTTCCTATGGCGGATGCATCGCTATTTTTGACAGATGCAGCTCGCGGACACATATGCATCATTTCCCTTAACAAATGCGGTGCGTCGTACAAAAAATCTATAAAAACCAGAAAATAGCAAATGAATAAATAGAAAAACAAAAAAAAGATGCGTGGATTTTGAAGCGTGTTCACGTCAGGTTCACCAAATGTAACATTAGAATAAATTTTTTGATAAGATCTGTAACTAGAACGAACAATTGTTAATCCTAATCTAAATCAAAACTAATCTAAAAATCAAACAATAAAGAATGAATATGAAAACATGATAAAAACTAAACAAACTGAATTGATCTCACCGAATATGCATTCATTCCTTCGAATTATCTCCATTGCTCTTCTCCATTTTTCATTTTTAGTATTCTTGCCCTCAGATTTCTGTGTTTGATGCAAGCATAACCGTGTTGAATGTCTAAGCAAAATATCGAAGATTGTTTCTTCTCAAAAATGTATAATGATTTCGGGAGGAGGAATAATGATAATGACAGGCCATTTTATAGATTGTGTGTTTTCGAACAATTGGCTTAGATTAAAAGAGAGATCGACGGACAAGATTGATGAATGCCATGCGATATGAGTTATGTCTCAAATAGAACGTGAGTTAGAACGTGAGTCAGGAATGACTAAAAATAGAACAAGATCTTAATCTTCAGTTAAGAATCTTCGAAAATAGAAGAAATAGACTTTGAATGTCAAAGAAAAAGTTAGAAGTTGAAGAATAATGCATTCGAATGCAAACAGGAGTTAATTAATTAAATAAAGATATTTAATTAATAAACGCGTACATGCATATGAGCTAGAACTAGTTAATCGACTAGTTGTGACGGAGAGTCTTTCTGTAGAGATGATCAGCAGTTGAATTCAAAGATAACTAGAGAACTAAAAATAGGTCTCAAGTCAGAAGGTGAGTGAATGATTAGATAACTGATTGATAGAGGAATGTGACATAAATAAATTAAATTTGAATTAAATGTTAATTTAATTCAACATTCGAAAATAAAGGATTTAATTAAATAAATAAAGATAATTTATTTAATTTGTCTTTCGAAAAGGGTAGAATTGAATAATTAAATAATTAATATTTAATTATAGTTGAAAATTGGGTTAAATGAATAATTAAATAAAGATATTTAATTATAGTTGAAAAGTATGATAAAGGGGGAATTAATGAATTAGTGAATTAATTAAAAAGGGGTATTTATTTAATAGAGGAAATATGTGTTAGAAAGGGTAATTAAATAATTGACATTATTTAATCATGACCATGGACTATAGAAAATTATGTCGAATGTGTACTCGCAGGCCTAGACCAATTTTTGGTATCTACACCATGACATCATATCTAGTAAATATGTTGGCAAGCAAGACTAAGTACATAGGGCGCAACTACAAGAAAATGTTGGGGAAAGACAAAATTTGGGAGGTATATCCTCAATTGTAGTATAAGACCACCAACTATTGAAGGGCTAATGATGCATTCTTCATGTACATCCCTAGACTATTGCAGGATGCCCTTCATGTCAAAATATCTACTGAGGCTATGAAATTGATCAAGCAATATGGAGAATGGTTCATCTAATTTTTGAAGTTTACATACATCCGGGTACATGGATCTCCCGATGTTCCACTTACATTACCTAGATATCCCACCAACAAGCTTTGAATGTTGGAACTCGTAAGGCAAATGGTGGCCTTTGAAGAAATTATGCAACAAGTTATCAAGAAAAAGGGACTGGGAGCGTAATTCCCACTCAAAATTGGAACTTTGGAATCATGCCCTTCCCTCCAAAGTGTCCAAAATTCTAAGAAAGAATTGGCCCAATTTGAATTATATTCTCATTCGGCTAGAAGCAAGTTTGATCCATATGGCAGATTTGTGAGGAAAGCCAACAAAAACTTTAGGTATAGGGACCATATAGAGGACTATTGGGAAAATTTCAAGAATGAATTTGAAGTCCTTAAGAGAAGGTTCTCTCTAATGCCCCTCAAAATAATAACATTGTATAAAATAATAAAAGTACCCGATCAGGTACACAGTGATGAGGTGGACTTAGTACAACAACAGGACTATGATCCATACAAGAACAGACCTTTGCCACCAATAATTTGGCTAGAAGAAGAGGCAACGGATCTTGACCATATAATTGAGTCGGTCAGAGAGTATTCAAGACAATGGATGAAGCAAAGGATACAAGAATTAGAGGTTGATGACACAAAGTCTATATATGATCTAATGGGGGAGCTATATCCCACTCTGAGGGAGAAGCAGAAGGAGAAATAGGTAATATTTCAGCCCCTCATACTAATGAAGAACAAGAGGATGGGAGTCTAGTGTCAATAAAGAGAAGAACCAAGAGTCAGGTTCCATCAAAACAATGAGATATGCTATCCCCTAAGCAAAAGAAAACTTCAACAACCAAAGAGGGAAAGACCCCACAACCAACAAGAAAGAGAAGGTTGGTCATTGGAAGAAATAATGGAACCAAGGCGAAGAGGGATGACACATCCATTGATGCTCATTCCTTGGCTAAGGTTGTGGAGGTGGAAATATTCGGAGAAAAAACACAAGTATATGTTAGGAGAAACTCTCCTTAGCAAAATTCCTTCCCAATTGTTGAAGGAGGGGTTATTGAAGAAGAGGTGCGTACAAAAGTACCAGTTAGGGATAGTATTCCTCCCCTATCTCATCGTAAAACATATATATCAGAAGAAGTTACCATGGAAAAGGGTGATGTATCAAATAACCCTGAGCCTTGAGAATTTGAGAATGAAGAGATTTACACACCTACTAGTGGAGAATGGAAGCAAATGGTGCAAGAAATGGGGCCATCCACTTCCGGAGCTCAGATAAAAAATGTAGAATCAGAGGTTGTCCAGGATGGGAAACAATCTGAGTCTCTTGAGAAGGATAAAATTAATGATCAACTTGATACAGAGATAAGTGTTGAAGAGATTGCTAATAGTATGCCTCAGGCTAAAGAGGAACAATAGACAAAGGTAAATGCAAAGCAACTTGCTCCCCCAGATTGCCTGGAAAAAAGAATAAATAAGAAGCCAATTATTGTGCAAGAAGAGACTCCCAGTTGGTACAAGTTTTTGGAACAATAGGGGCAACCGAAGAAATGTAAGAGGGAAAAATAAAATCTCGAGTCTCATCCATGATGAATTCAATATTCGAATTATCCATGTAGCAGTACCGACCAATGACAAGTTCAAAGATGAAATCATGCCATCCGATTACAAAGTAGAAACAATTAATTTGGGGCCAACTACCAAAGAACAAGAAAAGGAAGAATTATGAGACTCTTCTCAAGCAATCTTGAGAAGACTGGATAAAGAAATAAAGGAGAAAGAAAAGTTGCAGAAGAAATTGAGTGATGTTTATAAATATGTCCAACATTTGATGAGGCCACTATAGGAAGTTGGGAGTGACAATGCTTTGCTAGAAGGATTGTTGCCTAAAGAGGCAGTCACGGAGATCGAAAGGCTAAAGAGCTCAGTTCATAATACTCAAGAGTGGCTTCAAGATGTCAACAAGAGAGGAGATGAGGTAATTAGACAAATTATCTAGGTTCACACTAGTGCCTCTAATTTTTTGGAACATACTTCATAGTTTTTTTGCAAACTGCGGAAAGGTTGACGACCTTACGGTTGAAGTATTAAAGAACAATTTTCAAATTCCTAAGGATTAGTTGACCGAATTGAATGTCTTTTCCTAGGATGATATTGGAAAAGTGAAGGAGTGGATCAAATTTTGGAATTATAGGAAAGAACTCCTCAATAAAGTCTTGAAGAAAATCATGAAACTACAAGGCAAGATGAAAGAGATTCACAGTAGTTGCATTATTTTCTAGGAGATAATGATTGGAAGGAGGAAATTCGGCCAAAAGAATTTTAACATTGACAAGATACAAGCTTGGTGGCATGAGGTTTACACCCCTTCAGATAATTCTCCAATAGCGAAAGAACACCTGTAGGATAGGGCCATCTATATTTCTAAGCTGGAAAAGTACCATGAGTTGCAAATTGAGTGGCATAAGGTGATGTCGTAATACTTGGAAGAATCTAATAGTCAAAAAATAAAAAATAAATTTATTCCAATACAAGATCCAACAGATGTAAAGGAAATATTGGGGAAATTTAAAGAAATAACTTAGAAACTAGAAGCCAACCAGATAGAAGATGCCAGCTAGCAAGGCGCCACCTAGGAATCCACTTCAGACAGGTAGGGGCTGACGAATTTCAGGTTTCTTCCAAAAATAGGACATGTCAGATGGCTTTAAATTTCCTGAGGACTTCACTCATAAATTTTGGAAATGTATTTTGGTCTTATTCAATGGAATCTTCTAATTGCCTTGCATAGTTGGCTAAACATAGTAAATTTGGATGCATGGTTGACCTGGATCTATGGGACCTATTTTTTGGTCGCCCTGGGAATTCTTGGATATAAATTGAAGCCTTAGCTTCATTCTAGAGGGTTGGAAATTTCTAGAAGAGTTAGACATTATTGTGATAGTTGTATTTGAGATAGGAGTTAATTTTCTCAGAGCAAGTGCTAGAACTTTGAATGTAAGAATTGTTGCAAGTTCTGGGTGATTCAATATAAGCAAAGACATTGTCTTTTGGTGTTCTTTCTTGTGTTGTTTTATCCTGCATGGTTCTTATTGGTCTTATCCTTATATTGCTTTGGAAGTTATTAGTGCATGTTAAATGGTAGCCTTCAATTCTTTTATGAAAATGGTGAAGTGTGAAGAATGTTGATCGATCCCCGGTCCATACTTTTAGTAATATTTTGATTTCAAGTTGTTGTGTAAAGTTAGTTTGGGCCTCATTTTATCCTAATTTCAATTGTGAATGTGTGTTTACATTGCGACACTAATTGTGCATGTGAATAAATATTCATAATCTGAAAATCTCTCGATTACCTTTGAATATTGCCCCATTTTTGTGTAGTTGTAGGCTTGCCCTTGATTAAGAAGAGATTGGTTTCATTGGGGATTTGACCATTTGTAGAATTCACCATTATTGTGATTGATCTTAGGAATTGCCTTAGGATAAAGTCTCTCTCGAAACCCTTATCTTTTTCTATTTCTTTTAAATCTGGTTTAGTTTAAGAATAAAAGCATCAAAATATTGCAAAATCTGATGAGTTTGAAACTTCTAGTAGTTGTTTCGTAAGGCCCCTTGTGATTACTAGCATTTTCACATTATCTTTGAGTTGTTTTATTGCATTGTCAAGACTTAACATTAGAGACCTTGGGGTTATCTCTTGAGGCTTGCTAATAGAGATTTACCTTTTAAGAGAGATAAAATATTATATTATGTCTGATTTGTTGCTCTACATAAAACACCATCAATAGATTGGCACTAGAGGGAGGGGGAATAAGCATAGCTAGAGTGTTTCCTATATATAATTTCTCCTGATAGATTTCGAAGAAGAAATAGATCCACGTCAGGAGAGGAAGGTTTCCAAGAGTTACCAGTCCCTATTAGGTCAAGAAGGACCATAAACAAGGAAGAATCCTCATCCACTCATCCCTTTCCATCTTCCCCTTCATCCTCACCTACATCTAGCCGTTCATCATCTGAATCTGAAGCGGTTCCTGCCCAGTAGCCTAAACCAGTCATCAATCAACCACAACCACCTCCACCACCACTAATGCATTTCTTGGAAAACAACCTCTCACCCTTATCCTTCAATAACTATAATGTTATGCTCAAGAATCCTGAGCATTTTTGCTCCAAGTTCCATACAAATGACCCCAATAGGATAGTTGAGGAACACATTAGGAGTTTCCAGACTTTTCTTAGGGATAGAGGTATTAATCATGAAGATGTTGCATGCAAATTTCCTCATATTCCCTAGGAGATGATTCCTTCTATTGGTATAATCATTTTCCTGTAGGGTTTATACACAATTGGACTAATTTGGAAACCGCCTTTCTACAGAAGTTTAAAACCCCCATCAGCTCTAATGAATTGTATTTGAAAAGGGAAATCAATGAAACCATTGGGTCCTTCAACAATAGGTTTCATCGTGCATATATCAGGTTGCAAGGTCCTTATGCTATAGATAACGCCAATTCCTTATAATTTTAGTATGAATCCCTTGATAGTCTCACTGCCACCTTCCTTAAATGGAGACCAAACCCACCCACCACTCTGCTCATAGCCTATACCAAGGCAATTAAAGTTAGTACTGATTTGAAATAAAACTTATTAGGACACATGCCATCATTAGGGCTTATTTCTCACCCAGGATGAATCCATGTAGTCAATCAAGCTTTGTCCAATCATACACCCATCATGAATCTGGTGCCATAGTTTCCATTGGTCCCATACCTGGATCCTCTGATAAATCAAATCCCACCAATCACCGGTTATCCACAAAAAAATATCAATCAGGCCCTCCACTCGCAAAAATAGTCCAATTTCTTATCCCATCGACAAAATTCTAAATTATTGAATCAATCTTCGAGCCTAGGGGTAACAACGGGATTTCATTAGAATAATTCAGGACCTACACCATATAGTAATCCTGACAAGGAAAGGCTGAATGAGTTGACTGAAAAAATGAAGAAGTTGAACATGGAGGTAAATTATATAAGGAACCAAAACAACCAACTTCGGGTTGCTCAGAGGAATATGCAGTCCAAATATAATAGGAAAAATAGAGATTATGTGCAATCTGGGCAAAACTTTGACAGAGGTTAGCCATCTAAGCACAACTTTGAGAGGGGACATTCAGGTGGACTAGGATTTGATAAAATGCAGCCTTCTAGGAAGAACCGGGCATGGAATACAAGAATGAATAATGGAGGTGTTCCCACCCCATTAGATCAACCCTCTAATAAAGACAAAACTTTAGATGGTGTATATTTGGTTGAAGCAGCACTGTCAGGGTGGTGTAGGCTTCACAAACCAGTCAACACTCTGAGCTAGATTGCCCTGAGTTCCAAACTGTCGCGTTCATTTTCCAGTATGAAGTTGATAAAAAATCCAATGGTCAAGATTTGGTACCATCTAGTCCCTATGATTACCTAGTGTTGGTGTTGAATCATCCTCCTTTCCCACGAGGTGAAGAGAATGAGTCAAAACTAGAAGTGGTTGAATTAGATGACGAGTCAGAACAAGTATGCAATGGAGATTAAATTTCTCAGTTATTCCAAGAGGGTACTAATAATGTAAATGGCCCTGTAGATGAGGAAGAGATAGGTGTTGAGGAAGTTTAGATGTTTGAGCAGCCTACCAGAAAATATGACCTAAGGAATCGGCCAAATAGAGACCCTCAGGATGGAGGTCAATTTACTACCTCCATTCCCCCAAATAACTTCACCACACCTCCTTATCCTAATTCCAGTAATAATACATCCCATCCTCATGTTCCAACGCAAAATATTTCAAAAGAAAGGAATGGTGATGTAGAAAAGGAGAAGCAAATGGATCATTTCAAGGAGAACCTCACCAACATAAGTACAGAACAGTTGGGCGAGTATGTGACTGAAGAAATTAGGAAAATGAAGGTAATCCTCTTAGCTTTTTAACTATTAAGGGTTCCCGCTATTAGGAATATTGTCTTAGGAGCTTTTAAATCCAAAGAAGTCCCCTGGGGTAGGGTAGACAATGAAGCAGCTGTAAGGAATTCTGGCTCGCAATCGCCAAGAGATCAAGGTCCGGGACAATTTAAGGATAAAGGGAGGGAAAAGGATAAAAGCCAAGATGCACAAGCCGGTACCCCCTGAGTTTATTTCAAGGAAATATGGAGGCCCCTCCTTTTTTGATTTCTATCTGGATATTTGGGAAAAATCTTCATAATTACCTCTTGGATTCAAGAGACTCAATAAAAGTTATGCCTTTTTTCAGTCTATCAAGCTTTATAAATTATGCCTATTGCTTCTCAACAAAAGGTTACCCATTTGGATAGGAATGAGGTGAATTTGGTGGGAGAGTTGATTATAATCCCTATGCAAGTTGCATTGGATCCTAGGGTTCAACAAGTTATCAACATTCAAGTAGCAGATATTTTGAATACTTATGGTCTGATCCTAGGCAAACATTTCACCAAGGAACTAAATGGGTATACATCAACTAATCATTCTCACATGTGGATTCCTTGGAAGGGAGTACCAAACCAAATCAGGATCGAAAGGGGACCTAGGATGAGGTATGTGATTACTGAGTACCAGAATGCTTCAAATGAGATTTATGTGTCGAAGGGCATGTAGAAGAAGATGATGACCCAAGAGATGGTCAACTTAGCCTATTGGATAACTTTTAGGAATTTATTTAGAAATGCATAGAATATCAAGTGTACTTGAGTAGAGATATGAACTTCAAGGAATTGCTTCTTCTAAACTAGTGTCGAGTCCATAATTCCTCTCACTCTAAGAAGGAGTGTTGTTTATGTCAGACAACAGTAGATAAAATACAGAGATGCATCAACCCAACCCCAACTGCAGACTCGAGGTATAAAATTTTCAGGATGACCCCAAAGGTAAAGGCTTAATACCTTCTAAGGAATCCTCCAGTAGTGGCAGAGTGAAAGAAGAATCAACCAAAAAGGGAGTTGCTAGTTGTTGGATGCTCAGATTTGATGGATCCAAATAAAAACAAGGATTTGAACCCGGTTTTGAGATCATTAGTCCCAGAGGTAAACCTTTTTTTTCTGCTCATAGACTCCAATTCCATTGTACTAATAATGTAGCTGGATACGAGGCTTTGATTCACAGATTATTGATGAAATTAAGAAAGAAAGTTAGAATTCTACAAGTGTTTGGAGATTATGAATTGGTAGTTGTACAAGTTAGGAGACAATATTTATGTCATGACAAAAGGATGGCTAACTACAGACATAGAGTGTGGGACCTCATTGAGGGTTTGATGCCTTCAACATTCAATTAATACCTCAGAGAGAGAACCAAGCTACAAATTCTTTAGCTCGGGCAACTAGTACGTTGGAGCCTTTATCGCTTCCAGGCTTAAATAATTTTACTATAGAGCTCACTCTAGTACCATAAGTGCTCGACAACGTGACTAATTTTCAAGTGTTTGAATGATAGGCATATTTTGGATTTTATCACAAGCTTTGATGTGCTCACCTCTCAGATAATTGATGAAACAAAACCTCAAGAAGCAGAGATGGACCTAGAAGGGGTCATCAACCTAAAGACTAACACTATTCCAAGAGGAATGGTGCAACTAGAGAGAATATTTGACTTCAATAGGGTAAGATATTAGGAACAACAGGCCAAGAGGGAATTGATTAGCAGTCAGTGTGATACATACAACATGGGGACTCTAAATAATGTCAAGAATGTTTTTATCGGCAAGGTATGTACTCCAAAAGAAAAGGGAGGAATCATTGATGCACTACACACATATCAGGATGTGATAGCTTGGATTTATGAATATTTGAAGATGTATGACACTTCAATCAGCACACACACCATCTCTCTCAAGCTAGGGGCCAAACCTTTCAGACAAAGACAAAGACCCATCAATGCTTTGCTATAACCTATCATTCAAAAGGAATTGTATAAGCTATTATCTCCTCGTATCATATTTCTAGTTAGACACTCAACCTCGGTGGCTAATTTGGTTCCACTGAGGAAGAAGAATGGGGAAATTTGGCTTTGCATTTATTTTTGAAAATCTCAATCATGCATCGAAGAAGGACAATTATCTGGTCCCATCATTGAGTGAAGTGCTACAAATCGTCAACAAATCCCAGATGATGTCCCTCTTGGACGGATACTCTATATATAATCAATTCATGGTGCAGTATGAGGACATACATAAGACTTCTTTTACCACAAAATGGGGTACTTTTTCCTATAGAAGGATGCCTATTGAGTTGATTGATGCAAGAGCGACCTTCCAGAGGGCCATGGAATCTGGATATATCCTTTAAGGATATCATTGGTAAGTGTATCATTATCTATATGGATGATTTAACTTCTTTTTTTAAGAAATGTGGAGATCATATTTCAAACTTGTGCAAAGTATTATAGAAATGTCGGTAATTTGGTATCTCACTTAATCTCAAGAAGTGCATATTTCGAGTGAAAGAAGGGAAGTTGTTAGGACACGTGATCTTACAGAAGGGTATATCCATTGATCCAAAATGAATTGAAGCTCTACTAAAGATTCAACCTCTAGCTAGTAAGAAGGGGATGAAATCCTTCTTTGGAAATATCAACTTTATTAGAAAGTTCATTATTGGCTTCATAGAAATGGTTAAACCATTGAACACCATGATCAAGTAGGATGTGAAAGTTGAATGGGGTGTTGAAGAAAAGGAGGATTTTGTGAATATTAAGAGGGAAATAGTTGAAGCCCCAATATTGGTAAGTCCTGATTATTCTAGGCCTTTCTACATATATTCATTCGCATCTGATCATTCATGTGTTGGAATGTTAACTCAAAAATTTCATCAAGGAAATGAGCACCCCATAGCATTCATGATTTCTCCACTAAAATATTTTGAATTGAAATGTATGAGTGTAGAAAATAAATCTTATTCCTTGGTCAGGTTTGTGAAGAAGTTCAAACATTATATCCTGAGAAACAAAGTTTACGCAATAGTACTAGACCCTACAGTTAAGCTTTTACTAATGCAGAATGAACTTGAGGAATGAAGAGAGAAGTGGGTCACCATGCTATAGGAGTATGAAATTGAGATACAACCCGTAAAATTGGTTAGAGGGCAAGGACTAACTAAGATGATGGCTGAAATGGGCCCCGATCTCACAACCCAACACTATCACCTTTAGGATGTTTCTCCAGATGGATGGTATGAGGATAGTATTTATTATATCTTTTATCAGTGATGCCCTGATCATATCAACATAGTAAAATGGAGAGCCCTATGTTTGAAAATTTATGGATTCATGTTGAAATGATCCATTTTATACAAGAAGAATCATGAGGGGGTTTACCCATGTTGTCTTGGAAAAGGGGAAGCTGAAAGGCTAATGATTGAATTCCATGATAGGTATGGTACAGGCCATGGATCTACACCATCCACATGATCAAATCAGATCCTGAGGGTAGGATACTACTATCCAAATATCTTTAATCATACACATAAACATGTGAGAACCTATCATGTATGCCAAACCACAAGTAAGGAGAAGTGTGTAGTACTTCCACTCCAACCAGTGATCGAGGTAAAACCATTTGCACAATGGGGATTGGATTTAATTGGTCCAATCAACCCACCTTCCACTATAGGCCAGGGTATATTCTTACTATAACGGATTACTTTACTAGATGGACTGAAGCTCTTGCTTGTAAGCAATGTACCTCTAAAGTGGTAATCGATTTTCTTGAATCAGGTATTATTAATCGCTTTGGATGTCCTGTTGCTTTGGTTTGTGATAATGGTCTTACATTTTCATCATTAAATTTTTCTAGTTGGGATTTTGATCATGGAATCATTGTTGAATTTTCTTCTAACTACTATCTGTAAGATAACGGTTTGGTTAAGTCCTCAAATAAGAATCTTTTCACAGTCATCTGTAAGATGTTAGAGAGGAACCCCAAAGACTAGCATACCCAACTCTGATTTTCTCTTTGGGAGAATCATACTAGACAAAAGGCCTCTATAGGGACCTCTCCTTACCACCTTATGTATGGTTTTGAACCAGTGTTTCCCATTCATTTGAAAATCCCCACCTTGCAGTTCATTAATGAGTATTATGATGAAGGGGATAGGTGTGAGGCTCGTTTGACTGAACTCTTACACCTTGAAGAGAAAAGAGATGAAGCATTAGAAAACTTTGCTAAACATCAAGCCATTGTCAAAAGTTGGTTTGACCAAAAATCCAGAGTTAAAGATTTTAGGATTTTTGATCTGGTCTTGTACTATTACAAAGCACATGATAAAAAGGGGGAACATGGAAAATTTCATAAACTTTGGCTCGATCCCTTTCAGATCTCTGAGATACTGGGGGATAATGCTTTTTGTTTGAAAACTCTCATTGGGGAGGATGTCTTGTTGCCTATCAATAGTCAATATTTGAAGCATTAATTCCTATCTTGAGCTGCCTATAGCTCTCTCTCTCTCTGTAAATAGTTAGTTTAGGTGTTAGTTTTCTTTTCTTTTTTTTAGTTTCTTTTCTTTTTGCTTTCGATTTTGGGTGTGGGTTTGCTTCGGTTTTGGTTTGGGTTTTTTTGGCTTTCATTTTGGTTTTGGGTCTCCCTACTCTCATCTAGTTTTTTCACACTTGCACAATGATCATTGTGTTATCTAGGATTGTTCATAGTATTTCTTTTACAAACTCTAATCAACCTTCCAAGGTAGTATGGTGGAAATCCCTATTTAATGCCATGTGTGCTTAATGTTAAAGTGGATAGGTCCTTGCATTGAGTAGTTCTAGAATGTGCTTTGATCTTACATTTTATGAGCACATCTTAAGAAACCTGAAGTTGTTGTGGGTTTTGTGGAAGTCTTGGTTAAGTGAAAAATATTATCTTTGCTTCAGCACCGCTATGGTCCCTAGCCCTGAGCATGAACTTCATTATTCATGGGTGGAAATAAAAATAAAAGAATATCAAAAGAAATGAAAAATGAAAAATATTGAATATCAAAGGAAATGAATTCAACCTATCAGGGGTATCCAAATATCTCCACTAGGGCAATGAACTTCTGGCTGGCAGTAGAGATATGTTTGGGGGGGTCACAGTGATAACCTTGTCGGGGCTATGGATTCCTGACTGGTAATGCAACTCTATTCAGGATGCTTTTGAAGTTTGAGTCTTTACATAGCTTAACCTCGCTAACCATGATTCCTGGCAATAGCCGAAGGAGGGAAATGAATGCATATACACACACTGGGATTCTAGGATGAGAAGGATTGCTTGTCTCTCGACGTTGAAGCTTCATTCATCGGGTGACTTAATGTGGGATTGAAACTAGTATTCTGGGTTCTTGATTCCATCTTGTTATTGAAAATCTTTGGAGAATTTCCCAACAGAGTTGCCATTTGTTGTGCAATTTTTGCACACACGCCCCGCTGAAAGCAGGGACCCTCTTTTGCTTATTTTGCTTGTTTCGCTCTTTGGGGTGTTTTTCATAGGGTCCTAACTTCATTCCCTTAAGGGATGGATATTTTAGTCTTTTTTCTTTGGTCTCATTTCACCCTTTTCCTTTCTACTTAGTCTGCATTTTGATGCCTTCGCTCTTGGAAATTGGCTTCGTGCTTGAAATTTTGGATTCTGGGGAAAAATTGGCTAAGTTTGGCAGAAGTTCATAAATTCTAAGGTAGCTAGGATTATCAAAAATCTAATCTGTTCGGATAATCCGAGGTACCTCGAATTATCCAAAATTCCGCCTCCTGTCAAATCACCGAACCCCTCTAATGATACAGCCAGGCATTAATGTCGCATTTTAATGAGTTGTTTTGGAGATAAAAGGCTAATTAATTGGTATTTCCTCATTTCACATTTTGCTACTAACAAATTGAGAGAAGTCTGCCTCCATCTCACTCTTGAATCAATATTTTTCTTTCAATTTACATGCTTTTGGGAATTGTTCTTGGTATTTTTGAGGGGTTTCTTGTCGGTTTTCCATCACTCTCTCCATCAAACTCCATTTAAGGTGTGTTTTGGGATATTTTCAATTGGCTGTTTCTTTGTCTTATACTTTATTGTTGATCCTGTGCGATTAATCATAGATTAAGGTTTGGGGTTTTGGTTTAAATTGATATTATTTTGGTCATTTTGTGCCCTCAAGCTCATTTTCTGGGTGAATGGAAGTCATCATAGTCTTAGGGTTTATCCTTGAGTGTCTTTCTTGCTTTTGATGTTGAATTCTTTGGGCAATTTGTGTTGGTGTACCTAGTATTGCAAGCCTTGATCAGTCTCAAAATGGCAACTCGTGAACCCTCGCTTTGTGTGCCCTAGCTCTACATATTGATTTCAAACGGTGAAACAATGCCAAGAATCTCTAAAAATAATTGGTGTGAAGTGATAAATGAACAAAGACCCTAGGGATGACCCTGCCCCTTTTTGTGATCGACCAAAGCAAAGACAACACTTAGAAAATATGCCATTGAAGATGATTTCGACTGATTTGAGGTAGCTCGAATTAGTCGAAATCTAATCCGCCCAAAAAATCTGAGCCCACCCAGATTAGCCAAAATTCTACTAGTGCACAATTTTTCGATTTCAAGCCAAACAAGGTCGACACTTAAGTAGAATTTGACCCATCCTTTCGAATGACGAATGCCCAATTCCCGAGCTCTCTCCAAGTTCCTTAATGCATTAGCAAATTTCATCCTCTGAAGATCAAAAGCTTAAATGTGCACTATATAATGAAGTTCGGCCAATTCAAGCTAGCTCAGATTAGCCGAGCCTTAATATAGCTGGTAAATCCAAGCCTACTTGGATTAGCCGACCCCCCTCCACTTCGATTACCTTTGTGACACCAAAATGAGTAATAATGGATTGTACATGGATTTGAATTGTAAGTTTCATGGGGTTTATTAACTTGAATGCATGTCTTATTGAATCATGTCATCCTTTGAATGAGTTATTTTCCATTCATTGCTAATGAATTTTTGTTAACACCTTGATCAAATGACATTATAAATGTGTGTATTTACGCTTCAATTGTCAATTCATTACAAATGAATATGTATGTATATGGCATTCACCCTTTGGTATTAATTGGTCTGTGCACTTTTTTATTCATATATCTTTCATTTGGTTGACAAAATGGGTCAAATGTCGAGTTACATCATTTTATGAAGAATTTACAAGGCAGTCTATGCTTGGAATAGACTAATCTCCATTATTGAAACTTCATCTTTCAAATTTAATATGATTCAGAGATAACATGCACACATTTGGACCAATTTCATAAAATCCGAGCTAGCTCGGATTATCTGAACCTTGGTTTGATCAGAAAATCTAGGCCTGCTCAGATTATCTAAACTTTCTTGGGTTAAGTGTAATTGTTGTGCAAGCATGTGTTTGATGAATTTTGAGAATTCATGGTCATATATTTGGTTCATTTACATGTCATTAGATGAATTAAATCATTCCTCTTGCATTTTCTTAATGATGTTACAAATTATAGATTCACTTGCGCTTGAGTGATTATGGCTCTTCTCTAACAGATGCAGGATGAATTGAGTCCTGACAAGGCCACCAAGATGAAGGTTGATCTAGTTCAAAAGGAGGTCCGAAAAAGATAAGAAAGGATGAAGTATGACTTCAAGGGTATCTGTCTGGAAACCAAGATCTCTTCTTCTTGGGCTAAGATTGCAAACACGAATGAAGGACATGTGGATTATGATGATTTTCATAAGAGGATGTATGGTGATGCTCCCACACAGTTGGCACAAGTCCTCACCCATATCGGTTTGGCACAAGCAGCAAGGTTTCCCCCAACACAATTATGCTTAGAGTCAGTTCTTCAATGTGCAAAGCATTATGACTCCAACACAAGAATCATATTTGGGCCACAGGGGAGGGTCATGGCTAATTTGACTGAGGATTCTATTGCAGAGGTCTTCAAAATTTCCTTACATCACAACCTGATTGGGGAAATTAACATTGGAGAGGCAATCAAATTCTATGATCAAGATCCAAACAGAGTCCTTGATATCATGAACAATGCATGTATCCTAAAGCCCAAACCTCACTTCTCTAAGTTGCCAAAATAGTTACACAAAAGTGACTTCAAAATGGACTACTATGATATCATAACCCTCTTAGGTAGAGTAATGGGTGTCGAGGAAGCACATACCTTCCAAACATGGATGTTTTGCCCCATTACACAATTTTTTGCTAATAAGCATTACCATTGGGCCAGAATCTTTAGCAACAATCTGGATGCCCAACTGAGAAGTGTACAAGAAATAGATAGATTTACCATGAGATCATATATGGTATACATGTTGGCAAGCAAGACCAAGTACAAAGGGCTCAACTATAAGGGAATGTTGGGGAAAGACAAAATTTGGGAGGTGTATCCTCAATTGTTGTATAAGACCACCAACTACTGAAGGACTAACGATGCATTCTTCATGTACATCCCTAGACTGTTGTAGGATGCCCTTCATGTCAGAATATCTATTGAGGCTATGGAATTTATCAAGCAATATGGAAAATGGTTCATCCAATTTCCAAAGTTTACATACATCCAGGTACAAGGATCTCCCGCTATTCCACATAGATTACCTAGATATCCCACCAACAAGCTTTTGATGTTGGAACTCACAAGGAAAATGGTGGCCTTTGAAGAAACTATGCAACAGGTTATCAAGAAAAAGGGACTAGGAGAAAAATTCCCACTCAGAATTGGAACTTTTGAATCATGCCCTTCCCTCCAAAGTGCCCAAAATTTTGAGAAAGAATTGGCCCAATTTGAATTATATTCTCATTCAGCTAGAAGCAAGTTTGATCCATATGATAGATCCATGAGGCAAGTCAACATAATATTCAAGCACAAGGACCATATAGAGGACTACTAGGTAAATTGCAAGGATGACTTCGAAGTCCTCAAGAGAAGGTTCTCCCGAATGCCCCTAAAATGATAAGATTGTATAAAATAATAGAAGTACTCAATCAAGTACACGATGATGAGGCGGAATTAGTAAAACAACATGACTATAATCCATATAGGAACAAACATTTTCCCCCAATAATTTTGGTCAGAAGAAGAGGCAACAAATCTTGACCGTATAACTGAGTCGATCAGAGAGTATTCAAGTTAATGGGTGAAGCAAAGGATACAAGAATTAGAGGTTGACGACACAAATTTTACATATGATTTGATGGGGGACCTAGAGGCCCACTCTAAGGGAGAAGAAAAAGGAGAAAGAGGTAATATTTCAGCCCCTCATACTGATGAAGAACAAGAGAGAGATAATCCAGTGTCAATAAAGAGAAGAACCAGGAGTTAGGTTCCATCAAAACAAGGAGAGAATCCATCCCCTAAGGAAAATAAAAATTCAAAAACCGAAGAGGGAAAGACCCCACAACCAACAAGAAAGAGAAGGTTGGTCATTGAAAGGTAGAAGGGAACCAAGGCAAAGAGGGATGGCATAGCCACTGATGCTCCTTCCTTGACTAAGGTTGTGGAGGTGGAAAGCTCCAGAGAAAAACCGTAAGTATATGTTAGGAGAAACTCTCCTCAGCAAAATTCCTCCCCAATTGTTGAAGGAGGGGTTATTAAAGAAGAGGTATGTATAGAAGTACTAGTTGGGGATAGTAGTCCTCCCCTTTCTCCTCTTAATACACATATATTAGAAGAAGTTACCATGGAAAAGGGTGATGTATCAAATAACCCCGAGCCTCAAGAATCTTAGGATGAAGAGGTTTCCGCCCCTACTAATGGAGAATGGAGGCAAGCGATGCAAGAAATGAGGCCATCCACTTCCGGAGCTCAGAGAAAAAATATAGAATCAGAGGTTGTCCAGGATGGGAAATGATTTGAGTCTCCCGAGAAGGATAAAATCAATGATCAACTTGATACCAATATCAGTGTTGAAGAGATTGCTAATAGTCCACCTCGGGCTGAAGAGGAACGGGAGACAGAGGTAAATGTAGAGAAACCTGCTCCCCCAGATTGGCTGGAGAAAAGAACAAATAAGAATCCAAATGGTTTGCAAGAAGAGACTCCCAGTTGGGACAAGTTTCTAGAACAAAGTGGAAAACTAAAGCAAAGGAAGAGGTAAAAAACAATCTCGAGTCTTGCCCATGATGAAATCAACAATCGAATTATCCATGTAGGAGTACTAGAAAATGACAAGTTCAAAGATGAAATCAGACCATCTGATTAAAAATTTGAGAAAAATTCCAATGGTCAAGAGCTGGTACCATCTGGTCCCTATGATTCCCCAATTTTTGTGTTGAATCATGCTCCTTTCCCATGAGGTGAAGATAATGAGCCGAAACCAAAAGAAGTTGAATCAGGTGTCGAGACAGAACAAGTATGAAATGGAGATGAAATTTCTAAGTTATTTCAAGAGGGTATTGATAATGTAAGAGACTTGGTGTCTCTCAAACTTAAAATCAACCACTATTGATATAAAATATGAAACTGAAGCCCTAGCTTTACTAGAAATCAGAATATGAGGTTTTGCTGATATGGAAATCAGACTTGTGGGTTTTGTTTGATTTGAATGTCTTCAATGTTATTTAAGGGTTTTAATGAAAATACAAACATATGGAAAAAATTTCTAGCAAATAGAAAACATAACATATGTATCTGTGCAATACTAAAAGAAATGATAACTTGACAGCCTAAAATCTGATTTATTTCTTTATCCAATAATTATAATGCATTTATTAAAATCAGATTTGAAATAACTTGTGTGAAAGCATGTCTGGAAACCCTTGAATAATGTTGCAGCTGATATCAACATTTTCCCCACTCTTTCTTTGTTTTTGAGTCATCCCACAACCTAGCCACCCCCAATAGAAATGGCTAGCTACTCTAGAGAGAGGCGTTTCAGCCTCTACAAGAAAAATGCCTTCAGCTGGGTGTTGTACAGACTGTACCAGCAAGTTGGATAACATCTAATGCTCTTTATTCACCCTGTGATCTGTGAAGAATGATCTTCATTATGCCCTCTACAAGATGATTAAGATTTCAATCCCAAAGAATGAATTTCTTCACCAAAAACTCCAAATTTAAGCACAAATAGGGCCCCTAAATGAAGCCCTCCTTTTTGCCATAGTTTAGTGGATATTTCACCACTTCAAAGCAACTACAAACACCTGATAATTTTTGCAAATCCTCAAGCAACTAGGTGAAACCCTTGTATAAAATTTGCACACAAAACAAGAAAAAATTCACAAATTCAAATTCTCAATAATAGATGAGGTTGATTTTTGAAAAGAAGCTTTATATACTCTCTCCAAAAAGGAACGATTTTCTCCTCATTTGCATCATTTAAATATATTTTCTTTTTGTTGTTTTGAGTTGACTTTATAAAAGGGGCCCAAATATTTTTATTCTTTTAAGTGGAAACTAATTGAAAGGTCATGGCCTCATGGTCCCACTTTAATGACTTCAAGTACATTTATAACATAAGCTTTTAATATAACATTTAATAATTAATCTCATCATAAATTCAACTCATATAACCATTAAATATTCATAAATACTATATCACCAGGTGCTCTGCCAAAATTAGTAACTCCCTGTATCCTAACTTACTATATTAAGTAAGTCTCTCCAAATGTGCCAAGCAAAAAATCTAGAGCTCAAACAAAGATCACCACTGTCTCAGGAGACTATCCAGGTGCCTCTGATATAAATAGAAACCATGACTCCCTGTAATAGTCACTTACTATAAATAGTAAGTGTGTCAAACGGAGTCCAAAGAAGGTCAATCCTGGTCTCTCACGGAATACTGGAGGCAAAACAACCTCAATCACTGCTAACACTGACCCCCTAACCATCTGCTCTAGCCTACGAGGGTTGGGAATAGGCTAAACCATCTGCCATCATGTCCATGCTAAAAAGGGGACATTACAGTCCACCCTCCCAGAAATTTCTTGTCCCCAAGAAATCTATGCAACAAGGAAAACACCACTCCACCTGGATCCCAAGGGTAGAATTGAGTAATGTCCCTATTATCACCCCCTATCTCCTTTCACACCCACATCTGGTCAACTGGAGTCCCATGTTGAACCTTGTCAATGCCAACTCCATCTCTATCACAAGAGAGAGTAACTCATAAGGAAGCAAGTCAAACTTCTGGCAACACTTTATCCCCAATACTGCACGAGATATGTTGTCATCCAACAAGTCTAACACGTGAGTCCCAGAACTGTGCACCTGAAACAAGTCATGTACATGTGGGTCAAATGTGAAACTATAGGCACTGCACACTGTGTACACCCCAACAAACTCCTCAGTGAGTTGTGTCTAAAATATTGGTGCACTAGGAGGACTCCAAACATCACAATAACTTCTCAACTCAATACTAGGATCTAGAGTGAGATCAACACCTAGCTAGAAGATCGAATTGTCATAATACCAAGCAGCATCCACCTCAAACAAAGGGTTGCTCACAAACTGAACAACACCATTAAACTGATCAGAAACAAGAAAATCCAGAACCTATGAACCACGAGGGTGAGTAAGCCCCTTCTAAAATATCTCTTGTTCTATCTTCTCCTCCTCGTCACAAACGAGAGAGAAAGAACATAAGCTCCAATCTGCAATTCCCTTCAACACATACTGCCTGCCCTGTGACACAAAAGCCATCTCCATTTGGGGAAAGTTGAGGGTGAACTCTCCAATATCCTAGAGCCATCTCATACCCAATACTACATCTATCTCACCCATAGTGACTACGTAGAATTCACCCTACATCTCATAGTCCTCCAGCATCAAGGTGAGACTGCAAATCCCCCAAGTGCAAGTGAGGGTATAACCATCTGCCACCTGAACTCTGAATCCAGCGAATGCCTATGTCTGAAGTCTACACCTACTGACAAAACTCTTGTTGATGAAGTTATGTTTAGCTCATGTTTCTAACATGGCAATACATCGTTGTCCATCCACTACACCTTGAACTCTGAAAGAAGATCCACCAGGTGATATCGATGCCAATTCCAACGGGGTTAAGATGGCATCAGGTCCCATCTCCATCAAGGCTTATACAATGTTAGCATCATCTGAAATAGCCTATTGATCCAAACTCTCAGTCTCTTCATCATCATAATAATCCCACATAACACAGTTCGCTTTTCCCTTTGACCTCAAAGGACAATCGTGGTCTCTAATGTAGGGCTCCTTGCACCAGTAGCACAGTTTTTTCTTCCTCAACTCCTCCCATGTTACATCATCAGGTCTAGCAATTTCCTTCTTCTTCTTATCAACAACTGGGGGATTCTCCTCTTTGTAGGCAAGGTAACGGCCTTCAATTGGAACTGTTTCCTCAGAGTTGCTAGCTCCATACTCCTAGCCTTCTTAATGGCTCCATGCAAGAAGGGCAGATCAAAGGCATTGAGCCAACCACTCAATGGTTCTTGCAACCCCTTTGTAAATAACATCACCAACCTCTTCTTTGTCACATCAAGCACCATGACTGATAGCCACTGAAACTCATTGATGTAAGCATCCAAACTACCAGTTTGTCTCAACTGTGCAAGCTCTCTGAAATAGACCTTTGGATCCTTCTTATCAAAATTCTCTACCAATCTATCTGTAAACGCCTGATAAGAGGTAATGTGATCATGTTGCAATGTAATCATCCCATGATGCCACCAATCATGAGCCACTCTGTCCAAATGTAGCACTATAAACTTGATAGCATCCCTCTCTTACATAGGGCGCAAAGTCAACAAAGTATCAAGTTTTTTATCCAAGCTCTAGCTATAACTTTCCCACTACCATCGAACAAAGGAAGTGTGAGCTTGCTAGTGGCTTGTTTTTGTATACATCTAAAAATGGTCATTATAAATCAAGTTTGTTAATTAATTAAATATGAATTATTTAATTAATCTTCTAAAGTCATATACATATAAATAAATTTAATTATTTATTTATATCGTTCACTTTTCTAATTCTTCTAGTTTAATTAAATAAATAAGTTTATTTAATTATTACCATCTTCTTCTTAATTAAATTAAATAAATTCCATAATTTATTTATATTAATTATCATATTATTCTAAGTTTGAATTTTTAAATCCAAATAATGGAATATTCCTCTAAATTATTTTTCCATATTTAATTAAATATTTTGAATATTTAATTAAACACTTTCTAATTATTCACTCTTCATTTAATAAAATATTCTAAAATATTTAATTAGAAACTTTATTCTCTTCATATAATTAAATATTCTAAAATATTTAATTAGAAACTTTCTTCTCTTCATATAATTAAATATTCTAAAATATTTAATTAAAAACTTTTTTCACTTCATATTTAATTAAGTATTTTATATATTTAATTAAACTATTTTTTATCATCTCTCACACATAATTAAATATTAATTATTTAATTATGGAAGCTTCTAAATTCATTGTCACATGTAATTTATTTATTTAATTAGGGATTTATCCTCAACTACCAACTAGCTCCTCATAAAAGAAGTGCACAAATGGCAAATTTCCTTCATTTTTGAATGGAGAAGGTTGTGTAGGAGGAAACATCTCCCATTATTCACTCAACCTTCCATCTTTCTCTCAACTTCTCAATCTCTCACCGTTCATCTTGACAAGTTTGAATTCAATCGTAGATCTTTGCCAACTAGATTCTTGCCTCCAAAAATCTATAAATACCGCCCTCTTGTGAGTTGAAAAAGATCCTAGATTTCGAATCAGCATTTTAGCATTTCAAGTTCATAGCATAGCATTTTAGTTTCATATCATAGTTTCAATCATTTAGTAAGAAACATGCATATTGATAAATCTCGTTCTCCTAAGTTGTCATTCCAACAAGCTACTACTTACACCAATTGAGAGCCAATAACTTGCATCGAATCCTTGGAGATAGAGGACAATGGGATGCATTTGAAGGAATTGTTGTTATTTAGAGTTTGTTTTATCTTTTTAATTAGTTTCCTTCAATCTAATGTTTCATTGGTGTGTTAGTTTATCTTATTAATTAGTCCACTTATTCTCACACACATTTTTGGCACCCACCATGGGGCCTTGCCCCGTTTTTAATATTTTTATTGTAGATTTCCTGATAGGCGACGGAGTGGAGCTTTAGTTTAGCGCATACGAGCCATGGTTTAGCGCATATAAGCTCTGTTTTGGTGCATACGATGACTATTTTAGCGCATTGGCAACCTGTTTTAGCGCATTTGTTAGTTCCTTTAACGCATTTACTAACTATTTTAGTGCATCCCTTCTTGTTCCTTTAGCACATTTGTTAACAGTTTTAGCGCATTTTATAGTTCTTTTAGCACATACATGGGGTGTAACAAAACAGATACTGATTCCGACGCCATCCGTGGATAGAGATTATTTTTAATTCAGTTTTAAAGTAAAATGAAGCAATCCTAGGCTAGTCACTTAACTCTAGAATTAACCAATCCTAGGATAGTCACCAAACATTATTTTTGTTAGGTTTAAATGGATCTAATGTTTGTTGTGAAGCAAAATCTTTACTTAATGTAGAAAATTGTCATTTGGATTTAAAACTGAACCATTTGCTTGTTGTGATTGTTAGGTAATAGGTTTATGCTCTCCCCTTTACTAGGTTACCAAAACACCAGACTTACCTTTTTCATTTTATGCAATTCATGCTTTATTACATCCTTTAGAAGGCCTGTCGTAGTGGGAAAAAGTATTGACCCTATGGGAACGACCTAAGTGGGAACAACCAAAGCCAGGTTTTCCAACCCACTCTAATCAAAAGTGAATTTTGGGGAAACCCATATTCAATGAAAGTGAGCAAGATAACCATCCCCAAAATCTTTGTTATAAAGATTGGGAGGTCTCCTAAGGGAGTTTATCTATTGCCACACCAAATGGATACCTTTATTACGAACCACAGTGTAGAAATCCAACTGTGTCAGTATCCAAACATCATATTAAATACAGTGCAAGGGGGGGGGAGAATCTTCCCCCAAGAAACTCACCATATAATTGCCACGGATTGTTTTCTCAAGGGATCGAGAAATCTAACCTTGAGTACACACCTGAAAAAGACAAAAACGCGAGTGCCCTCTAGGGGGTGACATAGTTGTGTGAGGTGACACAATTTTAAGATGTGGGTTGTGGTTCCTATGATGACCTTTTTGACAAATAAGAGTGAGTCTATTTGAAGTGCCTATTTTGTTCAATACCCGTGAAAATCTCAAAGAACATACACTCTTTGTTTAGATTTTAGGATTTGCATACATCTGTTTTCTACTATATGTCATGTTTTTCCAAAATTAAATTAGATAAAGATCATCCAAAACATCAAACTGTCAAAACATGTATGTCTTAGTTCAGTAATTGGATAGTTTAGCAAATCCCTGGTTTATTTTAGCACATCTATGCTCTGTTTCGGCGCATTTATGCTCTATTTTAGTGCATTTGTGTTTTGTTTCAATGCATTCATGCTTTATTTTAGCACATTTGTGCTTTGTTTCAGTGCATTCATACTCTGTTTCAGTACATTCATGCTTTGTTTCAGTGCATTCATGCTTTGTTTCAGCACATTCATGCTCTGTTTTAGTGCATACATGCTCTATTTTAGCACATTTGTGCTCTGTTTTAGTGTATACCTGCAACAGTCTAGCGCATAGATTGGATAGTTTAGTGCATCTACTAAAAAATTTAGCGCATCTGTATTCCGAACTTGGGTAATTTTTTGACACCCAAAAATCTGCCATCTCAGTCTAGTCTTTTTCTATGCTCAGAGTTTGGAAGTCTGCAAATTTTTCCAAGAATTCCCTAGAGAAGAAGATTAATAAGCCAAACAAATCTCTCAGTTATAAGAATTTATTGAAAAAGAGGAAATTTTTATACCACATTTGAAAGGTTTTTCTTGAGCACAAAACCTTTATTCATCGATATCACAACTTTGTTAGAGGTTTCACTGACGATTTTGCTTTAGAACCATTATATTCACGAGATTTATTTCAAAGAAGAGCTCTTTCTCAAAGGCATAATCATAGTCATCCTATTCGTTCCTCTTTCATTCCCCAACCAGAAATTGTGTACTCTAATCGTCCCAATCAATTTCTGCAATAGAGAGCTTAGGAAACATTAGGCATTTTTCAAAATCCTTATTTTTACAAAACTACGATCAAACCTCACAAAGTACAAAATCATCTTTATTTTTTATTTTCAGTTTAATTCTTGCAAACAGGATTATCATCCTTTCAATTAGGGAATCATGAGCTAAAGATTAGAAATTTCATAAGTCATATCAATAAAATTTTCATTCTATTCCATCAAAATTGCACTATTTCATTCTTTTGATCAAAGTTAATGGAAATTTGGCAAAAACTTATGCCTATTGTCACAAGATCTTGAAAGCACATAGAAGAAGATAGAAGGTAAAGTACATTAAGCAACATGGGTGATAAAATAAATAGTGATAGGGAAGGAAATCCTTTTCACAGACTTCGCACTGGGAATAATCCTAATAATGATGAGATAATAGAAGAAATTCTTCAAGAAGCAGAACAGGATCCTCAATTCCATACTCTCATGGATAGATTTTTAGAACGAAACAAGGAAAGATATTTACTTTCATTAGCTAATCAAGGAGCTAAGCTACCTATTGATTTTGACACATAAAGGATTAGAGAGGATCCTGAGGCCCCCCTAAATGATTTTAGTGCTCTTACTCAACAAATAAGAGAAATCCAAAGCAAAATCAAGGAAAGACAAGGGCGCACAACTAAGAAGTATTTTGATGGAAATATGAACATGACCTCTTCTCCTCCAAAAACAACATCAACCAAATTCAATGTTTCTGAATTTTTGCAAAGGTCAAATAAGAAGCTCAAATCTAAGCCATCAAATTACATTGACCAATCTTGTCATGTCATGCATTTATCTTCATCCCCCATAATTCAAAATGAACCTCGCAATTATTTCACCCAAGATAATGATCCCATTCAATCACCTTCTTCTATCATATCCTCTACATCCAATGATTCATTTTAATCTACACATCTCAATCAAAACGTTCTTTCCACTCCATCCTATTATACCAAAATTCTACAAACCCATCCAATATTTGATCAAGATCCCATCTCTCAAGAACCATATGATGGTCCCCTCCTTTCATTATTCACCCATGATAATCCTCTTCCATCCCAAGAACAAAATATTCTTCCAAGTCCTCCCTCCACCCCATCTTATGAATCCATACTCTCTTATCATTCCATCACATCCCAGGAGCACAACAATTCTTCCATCCTATCCAAATATTCCCTTCCATGTGATGATCAAGCTACTCCATCTCCTTCATCTAATGGTTCTTTTCCTAGTCAAGATCACAGTATCCCATCATCCTCATGTCAAGGGCTTATCACACCTCTTCAAGCTATCCATGAACCCCGCACCTATAAATTGGGATCCTCCACCTTTATCCACTCCATTTTACTTCCAACACCTATCTTTTCATCCATATCATATCCTCCTCAAAATGGACTCGCATCTTGTTTCACAAACAATGCATATCCCATGGGTAGATGAATATGTGAAGTTATGAATTACAAAGGAAAAGGCTTAGGCCTTCATGAACAAAGTATCCTAGAACCTTTTCTTGTCCAAGAACATCCATATTCTCACATCCTTGGTTATACACCTCATTCTCAACCTAGGTATCCTAGTTCATCAAACTCTCCATCCATCCTAGGTCCTTATCCTAGTCCATCAAACACTCCATCTATCCTAGGTCCTTATCCTAGTTCATCAAACCTTTCATTTATCCTTTATCATCCCAACGCTACCTCATCAACCCCGCCATCCATATTAGGGTCCCACATTTATCCATCTCCTATTCTTCAAGAACAACAAATGATCACATCCTTGATCCATTTTCAAAATTCTTCCTACATTAACTCATCCATCATATCTCCAAATCGGTCATCTCAATACACTCCTCCCATTTCTCTTGGAAGCAATTTGGGTGCCAAATGTCAAAAGCTTCAATATAAAAATCCACATGTCTCCTCGAAGAGTCATGCAAAAATAAAATAAAATTTGATCCAAAAATCAAAAGAAAAATTCAAAAGGCCACAAAGGCCCATCAAAGAAAAAGAAAAATGAAAAAGGCCACAAAGGCCCATCAAGTCAAAAGAAAAATTTCAAAGACCGCAAAGGTCCATAAATCAAAGAGAAAAATATCAAAATCAAAAGTCATGTGGATTCCTAAAAGTCTCATAGAAGCAATAAAATCAAAATTGACATCCAAATTTGCTAATCTGAATCTTCTCCCCATCTCCCATCTAAAAACATATCACCTTCCAAATCCACTTTTCCTCCATCACCCTTCAAGGTGTGTGCCAATGTTAATATTTCAATCCTTTCCATCTATCTATCACCAAGCCTTCCAACCTCCTATCCATTATCCAACATCCAATCCCTATTCTCCTCCTTTAATTCAAAGCTTTGCATAAGGCCTTAGCTTCTACTATCATGCCAACATTTATAAGTCTAATTCTCATTCCCATGGTCTATTAGAGCACATATTCAAGGGATATTAGTCATGAAACTTGATGCTTAAAACCTTCCTCCATCCCCCTATCATTCAAATATTATCTTCCATATCCATCTCCCTATCCATATACTATCTTCCATTTTCCTCTTATCATTCATGGTCATTATCCTCATTTTCACCTTTGATCTTGACAAGGTTAAATATCTTCTTGAAAATCATGCATCTTATCCTATTCACGTCATCCAAATCTTCCATACCATATCTTTCATCATGCATCTTCTCTTATAAATTTTGAGCTTTTGAGCAGACAAATGGCAACATGTGTCAACTATCTAAATATCAGATTAACAATCAAATATCCAATCAAGCTTGGGTCCAAACAGCTATCAAACAGGAAAGTGAAACAAACTGGATGATCTTAATCTGAATATAATGAATGGAACACTTAAAGCATAATTTGAATTGTTTTTTTTTTTAATTTGATGACATCATATCTCTGGAGTGGCTCAATGATGTACTGAACTAGATTCGCAAGGAAGGAGTATGATTTTTCTTTTTCTGTTGTATGTGAGTTGATCATTACTGTGCAAATTTTTTGTGGGAAATGCTCTACAACGTATCATTGATGACATTTTAGAATCTGCATAGGAAAAAGGTTAACTCTTGTCTGTTTAAAAAAGTAGTACTCAGGTCATCTTGGTTCAATTATACCTCGATGCTTGTATTAAATTGATATATCAAACATCATGGAAGCAGTACTCAGGTCATCAATGGTGTGAATATCCCCTTTGATTCTTGTACTAACTTTCAACATTTCAAAAGGCTCAATGATGAAAATCAAGCACAAAATTGGTTTACAGAATGACAACGGTGTGTAGTTCATTTTGCATAGTTAGGATTGCATGATTCATATAGATTGCATCCATATTAGTTTGTGCATGAGCATTATCATATCCATCATATCTCATCTACATTCTCTAATTCTATCCATCCAATAACTTCTTCCAATCTCATCTCAATCAATTCGTCCAATCCTTTCTTCCAATCTCATCTAATCAATCCATTTAATCTAGCATCAATAATTTAATCATACCTTTGGACTTGTTCCTAGCCTTACTAAAAGCTTTGATCATCATCATCATCATCGAGATGTATCCTTCCCTATCCTTGTGTTGTTTTGGGATGTATCCTTCCCTTACCAACAACACTCTTATCATCATCATCATCATCATTGGGATGTATCATTCCCTATCCTTGTGTTGTTTTGAGATGTTTCATTCCCTTATCAACAACACTCTCATCATCATCATCAGGATGTATCCTTCCCTATCCTTGTGTTGTTTTGGGATGTATCCTTCCCTCATCAACAAGACTATCATTATCATCATCATCAATCCATCTCATCTTGTAGTTTTACTAGGGCAACATCATACTTATTTTTGAATCCATTTTTGCTTTCTTTCTTTTCATTTTCTCTTACCAATATCCTATCGCTTATCATCCTCTCTTGTCCATCATTTTGCATCATCTCAATCCAATCATTTAACCATTCAACCAATCAATCCTCTTCTATCAAATCAATCAAATAACTTACTATTTGTTTTATCATCAATCATGAAATTTTTTTTATCAATCTATCCTATCAGTGAGGCCCATTCATCATGAGGTCACTTTATCAATCCTACTATGGTTCTAATCAGTCGTCATCAATCAATCATCATAAATTCACTATCACATGTTGAATCAATTGGAAAACATCATCAATTGGGGCAAAATCAAAGTTATTCATCTTCATATCAATCTTTCAATAGCAGTTTTCATCAAATCATCTTTATCAATCGATGAATCAGATAGAAAATCAATAAAAATTTCCAAAAATCATTTGTATCTGATTCATCACCCGAGGGGTCATATAACATCATCAATCAACTTTTCAAGGTCAGGGGCAAACTTTTTAATTCTTTGAAGCAATGCGTAAAACACATCACTTCAAAGAGGGGAAAAATGTATACATCTAAAAATGGTCATTATAAACAAGCCTGTTAATTAATTAAATATGAATTA
Source organism: Sequoiadendron giganteum (assembly GCA_007115665.2). NCBI lineage: Eukaryota > Viridiplantae > Streptophyta > Pinopsida > Cupressales > Cupressaceae > Sequoiadendron > Sequoiadendron giganteum. Next base: position 56,173,496 of record CM021102.1, read on the forward strand.
TTTAATTAATCTTCTAAAGTCATCTACATATAAATAAATTTAATTATTTATTTATATTTTTCACTTTTCTAATTCTTCTAGCTTTATTTAAATTTAATTATTACCATCTTCTTCTTAATTAAATTAAATAAATTTCATGATTTATTTATATTAATTATCATATTACTCTAAGTTTGAATTTTTAAATCCAAATAATGGAATATTCCCCTAAATTCTTTTTCCAAATTTAATTAAATATTTTGAATATTTAATTAAACACTTTCTAATTCTTCACTCTTCATTTAATTAAATATTCTAAAATATTTAATTAGAAACTTTCTTCACTTCATATTTAATTAAGTATTTTATATATTTAATTAAACTATTTTTTATCATCTCTCACACATAATTAAATATTAATTATTTAATTATGGAAGCTTCTAAATTCATTGTCACATGTAATTAAATAAATTATTATTTTTAATTAGAGATTTATCCTCAACTACCAACTAACTCCTCATAAATGAAGTGCACAAATGGAAACTTTCCTTCATTTTTGAATGGAGAAGGTTGTGTAGGAGGAAACATCTCCCATTATTCACTCAACCTTCCATCTTTCTCTTAGCTTCTCAATCTCTCACTGTTCATCTTGATAGGTTTGAATTCAACCGTTGATCTTTTCCAACTAGATTCTTGCCTACAAAAATATATAAATACAACCCTCTTGTGAGTTGAAAAGGATCCTAGATTTTTTAAATTTAGCATGATTACTATAGCTGCATTCGAATCAACATATTAGCATTTCAAGTTCATAGCATAGCATTTTAGTTTCATATCATAGTTTCAATCATTTAGCAATAAACATGCATGCTGCATAAATCTCATTCTCCTAAGTTGTCATTCCAACAAGTTGTTTCTTACACCAACTGAGAGCCAGTAACTTGCATTGAATCCTTGGAGATAGAAGACAATGGGACGAATTTGAAGGAGTTGTTATTTAGAGTTTGTTTTATCTTTTTAATTAGTTTCCTTTGATCTAATGTTTCATTGGTGTGTTAGTTTATCTTATTAATTAGTCCACTTATTCTCACACACATTTTGCATAAATCTCGTTCTCCTAAGTTGGCATTCCAACAATTTTTTGTTTACACCAACTGAGGGCCAGTAACTAGCATCGAATCCTTGGAGATAGAGGACAATGGAACGCATTTGAAGGAGTTGTTATTTAGAGTTTGTTTATCTTTTTAATTAGTTTCCTTCAATCTAATGTTTCATTGCTGTGTTAGTTTATCTTATTAATTAGTCCACTTATTCTTATTAATTAATCAATCATCTTCATCAAATTCTTGTATCAATCCTCTTCTATCAAATCAATCAAATCACTCTTACTATTTGTTTTTCATCAATCATGAAAGAAAATTTATCAATATTACTATTTTTTTTTCATCAATCATGAAAACAAATTTATCAATCTATCCTACTATGATTCTTATTAGTCATCATCAATCAATCATCACAAATTCACTATCACATGTTGAATCAATTGAAAAATATCATCAATTGGGGAAAAATCAAAGTTCTTCATCTTCATATCAATCTTTCAATAGCGGTTTTCATCAAATCATCTTTATTGGTTGATGAATCAAATAGAAAATCAGTAAAAATTTCCAAAAATTATCTTTATTTGATTCATCACCCGAGGGGGCATATAACATCATCAATCAACTTTTCAAGGTCAAGGGAAAACTTTTTAATTCTTTGAAGCAATGCATAAAACACATCACTTCAAAGAGGGGAAAAATGTATACATCTAAAAATGGTCATTATAAATCGAGTTTGTTAATTATTAAATATGAATTATTTAATTAATCTTCTAAAGTCATCTACATATAAATAAATTTAATTATTTATTTATATTGTTCACTTTTCTAATTCTTCTAGCTTTATTTAAATTTAATTATTACCATCTTCTTCTTAATTAAATTAAATAAATTCCATAATTTATTTATATTAATTATCATATTATTCTAAGTTTGAATTTTTAAATCCAAATAATGGAATATTCCTCTAAATTCTTTTTCCACATTTAATTAAATATTTCGAATATTTAATTTAACACTTTCTAATTCTTCACTTTTCATTTAATTAAATATTCTAAAATATTTAATTAGAAACTTTCCTCTCTTCATATAATTAAATATTTTAAAATATTTAATTAGAAACTTTCGTCTCTTCATATAATTAAATATTCTAAAATATTTAATTAGAAAATTTCTTCACTTCATATTTAATTAAGTATTTTATATATTTAATTGAACTTTTTTTTATCATCTCTCACACATAATTAAATATTAATTATTTAATTATGGAAGCTTCTAAATTCATTGTCACATGTAATAGGGATTTATCCTCAACTACCAACTAACTCCTCATAAATGAAGTGCACAAATGAAAACTTTCCTTCATTTTTGAATGGATAAGGTTGTGTAGGAGGAAACATCTCCCATTATACTCTCAACCTTCCATCTTTATCTTAACTTCTCAATCTCTCACCATTCATCTTGACAAGTATGAATTCAACCATTGACCTTTGCCAACTACATTCTTGCCTCCAAAAATCTATAAATACAACCCTCTTGTGAGTTGAAAAGGATCCTAGATTTTGTGAATTTAACGTGATTACTATAGTTGCATTTGAATCAGCATTTTATCATTTCAAGTTCATAGCATAGCATTTTAGTTTCATATAATAGTTTCAATCATTTAGCAATAAACATGCATGTTGCATAAATCTCGTTCTCCTAAGTTGTCATTCCAACAAGCTGCTACTTACACCAACTGAGAGACAGTAACTTGCATCTAATCCTTGGAGATAGAGGAAAATGGGACGCATTTGAAGGATTTGTTGTTTTAGATTTTGTTTTATCTTTTTAATTAGTTTCCTTCGATCTAATGTTTTATTGGTGTGTTATTTTATCTTATTAATTAGTCCATTTATTCTCACACATAGTTTCAAGTCTCTATTCTGGTGCCTTGGTCTCCTATCATGTCTAGACCAGTTGTGCTCTTGCTTTTGAGTCATGAAGCGATCAAATGTTAAATGCTCTCAAACCCACGGAGGCAACAACTCCCACTCATTGTGCATAGCCATGATATCATCTGTGAACTCTACCTCCTCCTCTTGAACATCCTCTGGCTCATCTCTCAAGAAGGTAGGTCGTGTAGGCCTATCATAAGTATGGGTGAGTTCTCTTCTTGCTCTAGGTGTACCAGCAACACTCGCACGCTCCTCCTAATCATGATTAGGCCCTCTAGGAAGAGCCAACTATTGAATAATTGTTGTAAGGTGTTGTAAAACATTTGTGACCTACTGATGTCCTTCTCGTAAACCCCTTAATGTATCTCTAACCTCTTTGGAATTATCATCACCAAGATTCCCCACATTTCTAGGTGGACTCCCACCTCTCCTATCACCCATGGTACATGTAACACTATCACTACTGCTAGACCTATGAATGCCAAGTATGCCAGATACATTTTTCCCTTCAGGAATGACAGGTGGTCAACAATGACCTATACCTCTAGTATAGAAATGGTAATCGTTGTTCATGTAATGAAAAATCACAACAGGTTAGTAGGAAACTGCTATGATACCACTATAATAGACTTGGTGTCTCTCAAACTGAAAATCAACCACTGCTGATATAAAATATGAAACTAAAGCCCTAGTTGTACTGGAAATCAGAATATGAGGTTTTGTTGATATGGAAATCAGACTTGTGGGTTTTGTTTGATTTGAATGTCTTCAATGCTATTTGAGGGTTTTAATGAAAATACAAACATATGGACAATATTGCTAGAAAATAGAAACATAACAGCAGATGTATCTTTGCAATACTCAAAGAAATGATAACTTGAGAGCCCAAAATCTGATTTATTTCTTTATCCAATAGTTACAAAGCATTTATTAAAATCAGATTTGAAAGAACCTGTGTGAAAGCATGTCTGGAAACCCTTGAATAACGTTGTAGCTGATATCAATTTTTTCCCCACTCTTTCTTTGTTTTTGAGTCATCCCACAACCTAGCCGTCCTCAATGGAAATGGCTAGCTACTCTAGAGAGAGGCGTTTCGGCCTCTAGAAGAAAAATGCCTTCAATTGGGTGTTGTACGGACTGTACCAGCAAGCTGGGTAATGTCTAATGCTCTTTATTCACCCTGCAATTGGTGAAGAATGATTTGCATTATGCCCTCTACAAGCTGATTAATATTTCAGTCCCAAAGAATGAATTTCTTCACCAAAAACTCCAAATTTAAGCACAAATAGAGCCCCTGAATGAAGCCCTCCTTTTTGCCACAATTGAGTGGATATTTCACCACTTCAAAGCAGCTGCAAACACTTGAGATTTTTTGCAAATCCTCAAGCAACTAGGTGAAACCCTTGTGCAAAATTTTCACACAAAACAATAACAAATTCACAAATTCAAATGCTCAATAATAGATGAGGTTGATTTGTGAAAAGAAGCTTTATATACTCTCTCCAAAAAGGTACAATTTTCTCCTCATTTGCATCATCTAAATATATTTGTTTTTTGTTGTTTTGAGTTGAATTTATAAAAGGGGCCCAAATATTTTAATTCTTTTAAATTGGCAACTAATTGAAGGTTCATAGCCTCATGGTCCCACTTTAATGACTTAAAGTACATTTATAATATAAATTTCTAATATAACATTTAATAATTAATCTCATCATAAAGTCAACTCATATAGCCATTAAATATTCATAAATACTATATCAGTAGGTGCTCTACCAAAATTAGTAACTCCTTGTATCTTGACTTACTATATTTAGTAAGTCTCTCCAAATGTGCCAAGCAACAACTGTAGAGCTCAAACAAAGATCACCATTGTCTCAAGAGACTGTCCAGGTGCCTCTGATATAAATAGAAACCCTAACTCCCTATAATAGTCACTTACTATAAATAGTAAGTGTGTCAAATAAAGTCCTAGGAAGGTCAATCCTCGTCTCCCACGGAATACTGGAGGCAAAACAACCTCATTCACTGCCAATGGTGACCCCCTAACCATCTGCTCTAGCCTATGAGCATCAGGAATAGGCTAAACTATCTGTCGTCATGTCCATGCTAAAAAGGGGACATTACAGATAATGAAAATGGCCCTATAGATGAGGAAGAGATAGGTGTTGAGGAAGTTCAAATGCTCTAGCAGCCTACCAGAAAATATGACCTAAGGAATCGGCCAAATAGAGGCCCTCAAGCTGGAGGTCCATTTACTACCTCCACTCCCCCAAATAACTTCACCACGCCTCCTGATCCTAATGTGAATAATAATCCATCCTATCCTCATGTGCCAACGTAGTATCTTTCAAAAGGAGGATAGCATGATTCATCAAAATGAAGGAATGTTTATGTAAGAAAGGAGAAGCAGCTGGATCATTTCAAGGGGACCCTCACTGACATAAGTACGAAACAACTAGGCAAGTATGTGACTGAACAACTCAAGAAAATGAAGGCAAGCCTCTCACCTTTTGAACTATTGAGGGTTCCTGCTATTAGGAATTCCATCTTAGGAGCTTTTAAAGCCAAAGAAGTCCCCCAGGGTAGGGTAGACAATGAAGCAGTTGTAAGGAATTTTGGCCCGCAACCACCAAGGGATCAAGGTCTAGGACAATTTAAGGATAAAGGGAGGGAAAAGGATAAAGAAAAATTTGCACAAGATGATACCCCACTGATTTTATTTTAAGGAAAGATGGAGGCCCCTCATTTTCTGATTTCTATCTGGATATTTGGGAAAAATCTGCATAATTGCCTCTTGGATTCAGGAGCCTCAACAAATATTATGCCTTTTTCAGTCCGTCAATCTTTAGGAATTACGCTTGTTGCTTCTTAACGAAAGGTTACCCAGTTGGACATGAATAAGGTGAATGTAGTGGGAGAGTTGAATATGATACCTATGCAAGTTGCATCAGATCCCAAGGTTCAACAAGTTATCAACGTTCAAGTAGCAGACATTTTGGATACTTATGGTCTAATCCTAGGCAAAGATTTCACCAAGGCACTAAATGGGTATACATCAACTGATCATTCTCACATGTGGCTTCCTTGGAAGGGAGTACAAACCAAATCAGGATCTAAAGGGAACCTAGAATGAGGTATGTGATTACTGAGTACCATAATGCTTCAAATGAGATTTTGGTGTCAGAGGTCAGTGTGGGGGATTATGTGTTGGCAACCCTTGTTTCAAAATTGGATGCAGAGTAAATTCTTATGTTGCAGAGCACACCAATTGAGATCACTAAAGAAGCTAGTAATACTGGAGCATTGCTTGGGCTTGTAGAAGAAGAAGATGACTCAGGAGATGGTCAACTTAGCCTATTGGAAAACTTTCAGGAATTTATTTAGAAATGTATAGAATTTCAAGTACTTGGATAGAGATATGAACTTCGGGGAATTGCTTCATCTGAACTAGTGTCAAGTCCATAATTCCTCTCACTCGAAGAGGGAGTGTTGTTTATCTCAGACAGTAGTGGAGAAAATATAGAGATGCATCAACCCAACCCTAGCTGTTAGACTTGAGGTACAAAATGTTCAGGATGACCCCAAAGGTAAAGGCTTAATACCTTCTGAGAAACCCTCTAGTAGTGGCAGAGTGAAAGATGAATCAACCAAAAAGGGAGTTGATGGTTGTTGGATGCTTAGATAAAATGGATCCTGATCAAATTAAGGAGCCAGAGTTGGTTTTGAGCTCATTAGTCCCAGAGGTAAAACCTTTTTTTTCTACTCATAGACTCCAATTTCGTTGTACTAATAATGTAACTAGATATGAGGCTTTGATTCATGGATTATTGATTGCATTAAGAAAGAAAGTTAGAATTCTACAAGTGTTTGGAGATTCTGAATTGGTAGTTAGGAAAGTTAGGAAACAATAGTCATGTCATGATAGAAGTATGGCTAACTATAGGCATAGAGTGTGGGACCTCATCAAGGGGTTTAATGCCTTCAACACTCAATTAATACCTCGAGGCAAGAACCAAGTTGCGGATTCTTTAGCTCAGGAAGCTAGTATGTTGTAGCCTTTATCACTGATGAGTCTATAATTTGACCTATTTAGAGCGGTAGAATCTCTTGTTATTTTCTGAAATTACCACATACTCTAACATTATATGCTGGCACTTTTCATATAGTTTCTCTCAACTATATAACATATGGACTAATTTCACTTTTTTTGTTTTTAATGATATATATACCTATTATAAATATATATACCATCTATATTTATCTTGCATGTGATTGATGAATGTTCTTTAAGGTGGTTATGAGTATGCAATTACTATGTGTACTGACATTATTCTCTAAACATGATTGAAATGCTAAGTTGATGAATGCAACCGACAGTCGGTTAGGTTGAGGAATCACATGAAGGTCAATTGAAGATGATGACAGAAGATTCTTGTGTCAGCCACATGTAACCGCCTTGCACCAATCTTTAATGGCATTGAGCATTGCGGGTGTTACTACAATGGTCGAGTCCAAGTCTAGGCATGCATGTCCAAACGAATTCCCTTGCATGTGTAACTGCTCCTTCTGTTTTCTCTCATTTTCCCTAAATGGAATCCTCTCAGTTAATGGGAGTTGATGGCCCTATTCAGTTGATAAATAAGGCTCGAATCCTCCTTCCTTGAGCTAGCGATAGCAAGTTAGTGAGTTGATTTCCAAGTTCTTGTACAAGATTATTATCAACCATATTCATGTAATTGCATTTTCTGATAAATAAAATGAGATTCAAAGTTGAGTATCCAAGTTTTATAGTGGTTTAAAGGATACTCATCCAAGGGGGGCCACTTGGTGAGTAATTTTTTCCTTTAGTTTAGTTAGATTAGTGTTAGTTTATGTTCAATACTTAGTTAAGATTCTTGGCATTGATTGTTCCTACAACCACTAGAACTTTATTTTGTGATTGTTCCTGCAGCTAAGGCGAGCAGAGTAGTTTTTGTTGGATGCTTAGATTTTTCCTTCCTGTTATGCATAATCAGTTTAGATTTTCTTGAGTGATGTTCAGTATTTACTTTGTTCCCTTTCATGCAATTTTCTTTCAACCTTAAGATTTCTTGGTCATAAAACTGAGATGACTACTCTAGAATTCCTAGTGCACATACTATGTTGACCCATTTCAAGTTCAATTCCATGGGTTGACAATTTAAATGTACCTTCATGATGGTTAAAATGGCTATTCAAATAAAATATCTAATCTCTGAATCATGGTAGTAAAAGCTTAGTTATTGAAATTATTATAGGAGGCCGACATTTTTGTTGTCATTGCCAGGGATGGTGTCAAACTAGGGAGTCCTTTGGAGTCATTGATAGCTTTTTTGTTGTAGTATTTCTGAATTTTTCTCTTAGTGTTAGAAGTATGATCCATTATTCTTCCCCACCCATTCTTTGTGTGAGTTGGTTGATACTGAGTTGATACTACATGCATAGAAGAAGAAGAGATGCTTATGGGAGATTCCTTCCTAATAATCTTGAACCATTTCAGCTAGTATAACGTCCAAATCTTCCCAGAGACGAAGAAGAAGAAGAACCACATCCCTTTGTTGATATATTCCCTGACTTGACCAGTTCTGAAGTTTCCCTTGAAGATAAAAAACCCTGTTGAAGAACCTTTTATTCTGGAAATTCATCGAGTAAACATGGCTAATGCAAATGGAGATAGGCCTAACAGGCATAATCAACAAGCTTTCCTCTTTCCCATTACTGAATAGAATGAAGTGGATAACCTCAAAAATATCCCTACTTCAATCCTTCCTAAATTTTATGAGCTTGTCATGGAAGACCTTGATGCCTTCATGTTTGAGTTTTATATACTCTGTAGAAGCTATGACTATACAACTAATGCTCACAAACTCAAATTATTTCCTACTACTCTGAAAGAAGCTACATTAAGATGGCTTATGAGCTTTGGCAAAAATACTGTGAGAACTTGGGAAGATATGAAGACAAAGTTTCTTGAGAAATAAAAATAATATTATAGGGGTAGTGACATGAGAGGTGACATTTTCAAAATGCAGCAAAAATAAGATGAGAGATTGGAAGATTTCATTTCAAGGTTTTTTTTTTGTCTACAGAAATCTCCACATCATACACTTAATGAGGACTCACAAAAGTTACTTTTCTTGAGAGGAATTAATAAAAGCTACATTGATGCCTTGGATCTAATGGCAGGAGGAGATATCACTCAAGTCCCTTGGGATGATATCAAGAAGATATGTCAGAACTATTATGGGGTAGCTTCAAAGAAAGGAAGAGCCTACCAATCCTCTATGGGTAAGTCATCTAGTAGTGGAGTCTCAAGGATGGAGATTACTAATTTGTTGGAAAATTTCAAGCAAGATATAATTAATAATCTAGCCACTCAAGTGGATACACTTCAAGCTAAAAGGAAACATGAAGAGGCAGAAGCAATACTGACAGAATATTGCCCTTGGCGTAGACAGAAGAAGAGAGACTGTAGATGCAAGGTGATAGCTAACATTGATAGTAAGAAGATTCCACCAGAGTTTAAACCATTTTAGACTAAGGAAGACCAATTCTACTTTGTTGCACACAAGAGGCCATGGGCTTCAAGACAAGGTATGCCAATAGATCCACTATCTTTTGCTAGACCATATTTAAATTCTTCTTATTAATCTTGTAACCAATGGTAGCCGCCTTACTAATCCAAATATGGAGGATACCCACCCCAGTCTTGGAATAACCCACCCAATGCTTGGTCTAATTATCAGAATACCTCACCTCAATGGTAGAAACCTTAGGGGAATTGGCAATAGTTTTAGGGACCTTGGCAACCACCCCCAAGAAATTGGCAGCAAACATCTCAATGGAGAGGTGGTCAGCAATGGCCAAATCAGCCCACTAGCTAAATGCAACCATCTTCTCAAACACAACAACCTACTCTAATGCCCCCTCTTTCTAATCCAAGTGCCAATATATCTAAACCTACCCAGTTACCAGCCAAACCCACACCCAACCCAATTAATAAACTGCAGCAGTAGCCTATATATTTTGTTGATCCAAACCAATATCCCGCATATGTTGTGAGTTTAAGTGGCATACGTCTATGTTCAGGAACTACCTTGCAAGCTCCTTCCACCCCATTATCATTGAGCTACATATGGAAGAACAGGAATAATATTTCCCTAAACCCATTCAACCTTGTGCAACTAAACCTCATGAACCAGCTCCAATAAACTAGATAGCACAAGAACAACCGTTTCCTCACAGATTAGAAGTTGTCAAAAAAAAGAATACAAGGAGGAAACTAGATTTGATATCCTAGATCAATTCAATCATATGTGTGTCCAGATACCTTGGTTTTAGGCCATAAAAGATGTCCCCATCTATGGCAAAGCAATTAAGGAGGCATGCCTCAAGAAATTGGGCAAGAAAAAGAAGGACCCCACTACAATCCATGTAGTAGGGCAACTTGCTGACATCATGCTTGGAAAAGTAACTATCCCCAAGTAAAGTGATCTAGGTAGCCCTATAGTTGAAGTTGTTATAAATGGGATGAACATAAAGAATGCTTTGATTTATTTAGGTGCAACAATCGACATGATGACTAAAGACATCCTACAACAACTAAATTTTGCAAACATGAGGTCCACTCCTACAATCCTGTAGCTTGCCGATAGCTCCACTGTGAAGCCAGGTGGCATAGTAGAAGACCTAGTGGTAATCCTAGACTCTTGGGAGTATCTAGACGACTTCATGGTTCATTCCCCTAAAGAAACACTAAGAGGATATCTACTTAGCCTTGGTCGTCCATTGTTAGCAACTATAGATGCTTATATTGGATTTCACTCAAGTGATATGACCATTTTCAATGGCACGAACACTAAAAATATTGTTTTGTATCCTCCAGCTCAGCCATCCCAAAATGCAAAAATATCAGTATGGCCACATATTGGTGAAGAAGCCAAAGAATTCATCTTGGTGGTGCAGCTTATGATGCTTGGAAGAATTCATTTCCTGCAGCTTCAAGATGAAGATGAAGTGTTATCTAGTATCATTAAGAACAATGTCAGATAGAGGAAACATCATCTAGTCCCGTAGACATTGAGAAAAAACTTATATTTGTTCTGCATGATCTTCCTATAGCAACTCCTCTGGCAGACAGACTTCCTACAACCACTCTTCCTACAACAACTGTCTCTATAGACAAACTTCCTGTAGCAACTGTCCTCGCAGAAAAAATTCCTACAACAGGTATTTTTCACACAATGTTGCCACCTGAATGTAAGATACCTTGTATTAATGAAGCAACTATGATAGAGCTAGTCACACAAGTACAAGTGTTTGAGGGATGCTCTCTACACATCAATAGTAAATTGAATGAAGGACAACAATTGATATTGGAAAATCTGTTGAAAACTCATCAAAAATAATTTTCTTGGGATTATCATGACATGAAAGGGTTAGATCCAAAACTCTGCACTCATTGAATCTATATTAAGGATGAATGTACGCATGTCAGACAAGCACAATGGAGAATCAACCCTGCCTTGAGAGAAATTGTCAAAACTGAACTGCAAAAGTTGCTAGACGCAAGATTTATCTACCCTATTTTAGACAGTCAGTGGGTATCACCATTGGTTATTGTGCCCAAGAAGGGAGGAAAATAGAAATTTTTTGTTGACTATAGGGAGCTCAATGCTGCCACTAAGAAGGATCAATTTCCCCTACCTTTTGTGGATCAAGTTCTAGACTCTCTTGAAGGTAAATAATACTTCTCCTTTCTTGATGGATTCAGTGGATACAATCATATTCAAATTTCACCAGAAGACCAAGAGAAGACTACATTTACATGTCCTTGGGGGACATATGCATATTATTTGCTTCCCTTTGGGCTATGCAACGCACCTGCCACTTTCTAGAGAGCAGTCATCAATATATTCTCAGAAATCTCCCTTGACTGCATGGAGATCTATATAGACAATTTTACTATATATGGTGCCACATTTGATGAAGAGCTAAAGAACTTGACAAAAGTACTCCAAACATGTGAGGATCAAAATCTGTCCTTAAACAGTGAAAAGTGCTTCATGATGGTGCAAGAAGGTGTAGTCCTTAGCCACTACATTTCACAACTTGGCATTCAAGTTGATCCAGCAAAAATTGAGGTAATCAATAATCTTCCTACACCTACAAAAAAAAAAGGATGTTAGGATGTTTTTAGGACATACAGGCTATTATAGACATTTCATCAAGTGTTTTAGCAAAATAGCAGCCCCACTATATAGTCTTTAGACTAAAGATGTTGAATTTCAATGGACAGAAAGTTGTTACAAATCATTTTCTAATTTAAAGATAGCTCTAACTCATGCTCCTATACTTAAGGGACCCAATCGGGAAATCCCTTTCCACATCCATACTAATGCCTCAGATTATTACATAGGATCAGTCTTAGGACAAACAAATTTACTTTGTCAATAAAAACTTACAGCGAGCTGAATTTAATTACACAGTCACATAGAAATAAATGTTGGTAGTAATCTATGCCTTGAATAAATTCAGGCACTATATCACAAGTTATCAGATTTTTGTACACACTGATCATGCATCCATTAAATACCTTATGAACAAACCTCTAATCTCAAGAATATTAGCCAGATGGTTGCTCCTAATGCAAGAGTTTGACATAACTATTGTGGACAAACTGAGGAAAGAAAACATGGTTGCAGATTTCCTCTCACGACTAACATCATCAGACTATACTCAAGCAATAGATGACTCTTTTTTAGATGAGAATTTATTCTCCATCAGCATGAAAATACCCTGGTATGCTGACATAGCCAATTACCTTGTGACAAGGAGAGTTCCTCATCACTTCTCCCCAAAGGAGAGAAGAGTGTTGATTGAGAAATCATTTCCTTTTTCATGGATAGTTGGATGCCTATTTTAAATTGGACCTGATCACATTATGAGAAGGTGTGTAAGGGAAGATGAAACCTATGACATTTTGCATGCATACCATGATGAACCCTGTGGAGGCCACTTTGCAGCTAAATGGACAGCAATGAAAATCTTGAACACATGATACTATTGGCCTGCATTACACAAAGATGCAAGAAGATATACAAGAAGATGTGATAGATGCCAAAGGATGGGCACGCCAACAAAGTCAAATGAAATTCCACTCTGTCCACAAGTGGTAGTTACTCCTTTTGACAAATAGGGTCTGGATTTTGTGGGACTCATTGATCCTCCATCCAACGATAATTCCTATATTCTAGTATGCATTGATTATGTAACAAAGTGGGTTGAAGTCAAAGCCATGAAGCATGCAAGAGACAATAAGGTTGCACAATTCCTTTATGAAGACATTTTCACAAGATATGGGGTACCAAGAGAAATAGTTACTGATCAAGGCACTCAGTGTACATCAGCCCTTATTATAGAATTGGTTAATGAATATAACATAAGGCACGGGAAATCCACCCCTTATCACCCTCAAGAAAATGGAAAAGTCAAGATGATAAATAGAGAGATTGAGGTCATCCTCACCAAAACAATGGATATTCACATAAAATATTGGGAAAATAGATTATTAGAAGTAGTTTGGGCTTATAGGACCACCCGGAAGACAACTACAAGCTTCACCCCATTTGAGCTTCTATATGGGAAAACGACCATGATACCTATAGAATTTGAGCCCAAGACTCTCAGAACCACTCTAGATTTGGGGATGGATATTTCCAAGGCACAAAACGAATGGATCATGTAGCTCAATGAATTGGACAAGCTAAGGAAAACAAAATTACATCGCACTGAGCTTGTGCAAAGTCAAAGAGTCAAATGGCATGACAGATTTATCAAAGAGAAGAAATTTCAGCCAGGTGATCGGGCATTACTTTATGATTCGCCGTACAAGGATAATGCAGGTAAATTGGAAACAATATGGCTAGGGAATTATGAAGTGGCAGAGGTCTTTCCCAATGGAGTTATGCAGCTCACAACCATTGACCCAGTGAAATTCAAAATACTGGTAAATGGGCACTGTCTCAGATTATATCACAAGCCAACTTCAAAAGAAGACTTCCTGTAGTAGTTTATCCAACACACAACACCTGAGCACGGTTCCTGCAACAATAGAGTTCCTACAGCTGAAGGTAGTAGACCTAGTGTCCCTCCTTCTGATTAAATGAGGTATGTACTTATCATAATAAAGATTTCTACTTTTGTAAAAATCCATTTCTTCGCCCATCCACCCATCCGCCCATCCGCCCATCCGTACCACCTTTCTCTCTCTTCCATTATTTCATTTCACCTCGCCTCGTTCCATCATCATTAATTGCTCAGCAACGCAAGTGGTACTTTCTCCCTGATCAATGAAATGATTTCTCCACAATCATGTTTGCATACACTTAGGTACATGCATATTAATTGCATTCTTAATTATCCTTTAGAGCATTTCATTTAATCACTGAACAATAAGATGGGCGTTCACATAATTGTCTTTAAATCCCCCATCAAATCAGTCTTTCCATTATGCATGTGTGGACACATGTCCAAATTTAGGTTAGGGGAGTACAACAAGATGCAGAAATTTTGCCACATGTCGATATATGATTGTTTGCATCAGCAAATCTTGTTGAGTTGATTCAAAATTTAAAATGAATGATAGCTTGCATGTGTGATGTGACACTAAACTACCACCACCATTCTCTCTCATTATGATTCCTTTTATTACTATTTTTTTTATTCTTAACTCTATCATGATTCTGAAATGCAAGTGCTAAGTTGCTAAAAATAGGGCAAAAAGGAAATTTAGTTGACGGATTCACCTAGCAAGCAGACAAGAAAAATTTGAAAAAATACAAAGGTAATTTTGCAGGGTGACGAGCTAAGCAGAGACAATGGGAGGTGGAATCATTCAGAATGAGCCCAAATCCCATGATGCCTTGTTGCAGGACAACGTATGCTTAGCCGAATTTCAAAATTGTGGGTGGCTAGACTATTTTCTGAAGTTGGATGGTTTCAACAAGGGTGTTGCATTGGAGTTCACTCAAAAAATTTCAGATGGAAAGGCCATGGTGAAAGGACAGAAAGTCATAGTGACTAAGGAATTAATTGTTGAAGATTCAGGGTTTTTGGCAAACGGTGAACCTTACCTTGTTTCTAAGGATGCCAAGACAACTAGGGCCATATTTACAATGCATGGTGACCCTCTGCTCATAATTGACAAGCAAGGTGTCAAGAGGCTCTCTCTACCTGAGCCATGGAAGCATTTTTTCATGCATATCATCAAGTACATCACTTGTGAAGGTTGGTTGTTGAACTTGTATTCACTACATTTCAAATTTTTGAGTCATATGTGACACAAGAGGAAGATGAGCGTGCCCAATTTACTATACAACCATCTCTCTATTATGGCAAAAGAAACATAGAAAGGTAGAGAAAACTTTGTATCCCACCACTGTTTAACTAAATTTCTGGTTATGATATCTTTGCATGATACAAACCCTGGAATAGCTTGGGATGATTTTGTGAAAACTGAGTAGCATAGACTTGAACCCTCTCAGCCCAGGGTTTCATCTCAATCACGTAGGTCTAGTAGAAGAATGAGCACAGATGAAGGCACACTTGGTTCCTAGACCTCTGGTGTTGGTATGAATTCCCCCATTGAAGAAAAGACCATAAATGTTAGTTCCTCTGATAATGAGAGTGAAAAATAAAATTCATCATTAGGTTCTAATGATGATGATGTCCCATTAAAAACTGTGATAAAAAAAAAAGACCACAAAAGAGAGAAGCAAAAGAAAGGAGAAGGAAAATGCATTTTGCGCAGAAAAAGGTGCCAAGCCCTAATAAAAGGAAGGCTAGCACTGTTCATCCTGCAGCCAAAGAGAAATGAAAAATTTCTCTCAAGAAATCGGAGTCGGCCAACCCTGAGCTTGGTGGGACATCGACTGAAAATACAAATGCTCCAATGGAGTAGGAGAAGGAACAAGAAAAATATGTGTTCGAAGAGGCAGAAAAAATGACCTTGGTGGATCTTGATGCCATTACTGAAGAAGTTGAAACTCAAGGAAATGAAGAAAATGAGGACTTCCTGTAGCAAGACCAACAATGGAACTTCTTGCAGTAAATTCAGGAAATAGATCAAGAGCTCCCGTAGCCACCACTAAAAGAAGAACAAGAGGTCCTTTAGTATAATGAGGAAAGAGGAATCATACCTCAACAACCTTAATTGGTGAGACCTCCTAAATCTATGCAGATTATTCTCTATGGGAAGCAACCATCTACAAAAATTATGGTAGGAATCCACAAGCCTCCTGATTTTTTAGTACATATAGCTATTTTAAATTTATGGAAATAAATATAAAGAAGAGAGGAGGAGTAGAAAGAAGAGAAGAAACGATTGACAAAGTAAATTCTAATGAGGGATGAGATGATTGAAGAAAATAATGAGGAGATTGTTTTTCTGAAGGAAAGGATAAGTGGCGTTTCAACTCTGGTGCCACAAATTTTGGAGTGTAGGACCTCTCCAAGGATTTATGCTTTGCACTTAAAGGAGAAATACCTTTCCTTTATAATTTCAAGGATCATCTCAGGCCTAAACCCCCCATTGAAACCCCTGTTGAGTTTTTCAATGCCTATAGGATTGCTTCCCCTGAAGTGAAAAATTTGTTATGTGAATTCTATCTACACAATTTTGTTGTCCCAAAAGATAAAGATTGGAACCCATTGCCTTATGTTGGAGACATACAGCTAAGAGAATTTATGTCTTGGGTGCAAAATGAGATTAGTTGGGGTGAGCAATACAATGCTTACAAGAAGAAAGAATCAAGTATTCCCCTAGCTATAAGGGTTGAATCTAAGAACCCCAAAGACATTTATACAGATTGGAATAGATTTCTCTTTAGGCCGAGCTATGGTGACCGAATTATGCCTTTGATTGAGGTTGTGTATAGTGAATATGAGGTGAAAGCTATTGCAAAAGAAGATACTATGAGGGGATATCTATCCCAGCATTGGAAATTATTGATTGATGAGCTAAAGCAGATCGAGACACACTTTGTTCACAATTATGCTACTGCACTGAAGAGAATTGACAAATATATCTAGCTTGGGAAAACCAAGGGGCGTGAATGGCTTCCCCTGACTTTCCAGCCACCCATCCTCTTATGGCATGTGCCTAACTTCATATTCTTCGGGTATGACATTGCAGAAGAGCAACAAAGATGGAGAAGGCTTGATAAGTTGGGTGGGTTTTATTGGAATCCTGATTCACCTACTGTAGACACCGACATTGGAAAGCTATCAATTAGACACTTCAGGGCCTTAACAAAGCAGAAGCATAAAGTCTTCCCCGTCTGGAGGACCAAAAAAACATTAGGTTAGGGGGAGTGATGAGTATAGAATTTTACCTAGTTAGAGGGATAGAATCTCTTGTTATTTTCTGAAATTACCATAGACTCTGACATTATATGATAACACTTTTCATATAGTTTCTCTCAGTTATATAAAATATGGACTAATTTCACTTTTGTTGGTTTTAATGATATATATACCCATTATGTGGACCATCTATATTTATCTTGCATGTGATTGATGAATGTTATTTAATTTGGTTATGATTATGTAATTACTATGTGTACTGACATTATTCTACAGACATGATTGAAATTCTAAGTTGAGGAATGTAGCCGCCAGCCGGTCAGGTTGAGGAATCGCACAAAGGTCAACTGAAGACGATGGTAAAAGATTCATGTGCCATCCACATGTAACCACCTTACACCAACATTTAATGGTATTGATCATTGTGGGTGTTACTGTAGTGGTCGATTCCACGTCTAGGCATGCATGTCCGAATGGATTCCCATGCATGTGTAACCACTCCTTTTATTTTTTCTCATTTTCCTAAATGGAATCTTCTCAGTTAATGGGATTTTATGACCTTGTTCAATTGATAAATAAGGCTTGAATCCTCCTTCCTCGAGCTAGTGATAGTGAGTTAGTGAGTTGATCGCCAAGTTCTTGTACAAGCTGATTATTAGCCATATTCTTGTAATTGCATTCTCTGATAAATACAATGAGATTCTAAGTTGAGTATCCAAGTTTTATAGTAGTTTAATGGATACTCATCCAAGGGGGCCCACTTGGTGATTAATCCATTCCTTTAGTTTAGTTAGATTAGTGTTACTTTATGTTCAGTACTTAGTTAAGATTCCTGGCACTGATTGTTCCTACAACCACTAGAACTCTTTTATGTGACTATTCCTGCAGCCAAGGCAAGTAGAGTAGTTTATGTTGGATGCTTATATTTTTCCTTCTTGTTATGCATAATAAATTTAGATTTTCTTGAGTGATGTTTAGTATTTACTTTGTTTCCTTTCATGTAATTTTCTTTTAGCCTTAAGCTTTCTTGGTCATAAGATATAGATGACTACCCTAGAATTCCTAGTGTACATATTGTGTTGACCCATTTCAAGTTCACATCCCTGGGTTGAAAATTTAAATGTACCTTCATGATGGTTAAAATGGCTATTCAGATTAGAAGTCCAATCTCTGAATCATGGCAATAAGAGGTTAGTTATTTAAATCATTATAGGAGGCCGACAATCACTTTTAGGATTAAATAAGTTTACTATAGAGCTCACTTCAGTAACATCAGTGACCGACAACATGACTAATTTCAAGTGTTTGGAGATAATAGGCATATTCTGTATTTTATCACAAGCTCTGATGTGTTCACCTCTTAGATAATTGATGAAATAGAACCTCAAGAAGTGGAGATGGACCTAGAAGGGGTCATAAACTTGAAGACCAACACTATTCCAAGAGGAATGGTGCAACTAGAGAGAATATTTGACTTGGATAGGGTAAGATATCAGGAACAACAAGGCAAGAGGGAATCGATTAGCAACCAATGTGATACATACAACATGGGGACTCTAAACAATGTCAAGAATGTTTTTACCGGAAAGGTATGTACTCTAGAAGAAAAGGGAGGAATCATTGATGCACTACACACATATCAAGATGTGATAGCTTGGAGTTATGAAGATTTGAAGATGTATGACATGTCAATCATCACACACACCATCCCTCTCAAGCCAGGGGCCAAACCTTTCAGCCAAATACAAAGACCCATCAATGCTTTGCTAGAACCTATCATTTAAAAGGAAGTGTAGATGCTATTATATGTTCGTATCATATTTCCAGTTAGGCACTCAACTTAGGTGGCTAATTTGGTTTCATTGAGGAAGAATAATGGGGAAATACGACTTTGCGTTGATTTCAAAAATCTCAATTGTGCATCAGAGAAGGACAATTATCCAGTCCCATCACTAGATGAAGTACTATAGATCGTCAATGGATCCTAGATGATGTCCTTCTTCGATGGATACTCTAGATACAATCAAGTCGTGGTGTAGTATGAGGACAAACATAAGACTTATTTACCAAAAAATGGGGTACTTTCTCCTACAGAAGGATGCCTTTTGGGTTGATTAAAGTAGGAGAAACCTTCCAGAGGGCCATGGATATAGCCTTTAAGGATATCATTGGTAAGTGTATCATTATCTATATGGATGATTTAACTTTTTTTTCAAAGAAATGTAGACATCATATTTCATTCATATGCAAAGTATTCCAAAAATGTCAGGAATTTGGTATCTTAATCCCAAGAAGTGCATCTTTGGAGTGATAGAAGGAAATTTTTTAGGACACGTGATCTCATAGAAGGGTATATCCATTGATCCAGAATGAATTGAAGCCCTACTAAAGATTCAACCTCCAACTAGTAATAAGGAGATGAAATCCTTCTTTTAAAAGATCAAATTTATTAGGAAGTTCATTACTCGCTTCGTAGAAATAGTTAAACCATTGAACACCATGCTCAATTAGGATGTGAAAGTTGAATAGGGTACTGAAGCAAAGGAGGATTTTGTGGAAATTAAGAGGGAAATATTTGAAGCCCTAGTATTGGTAAGTCATGATTATTCCAAGCCTTTCTACATATATTCATTCGCATCTGATCATTCCTATGTTGGCATGTTAACTCAAAAATTTGATCAACGAAATGAGCACCCCATAGCATTCATGAGTGCTCTACTAAAATATGCGCAAATGAAATATCCAAGTGTAGAAAATAAATCTTATGCCTTGGTCAAGTGTGTGAAGAAGTTCAGACATTATATCCTGAGAAAAAAAGTTTAGGCAATAGTACCTGACCCTGAAATTAAGCTTTTACTAATTCAAAATTAACTCGGGAAACAAAGAGCGCAGTCGGTCACCATGTTGCAGGAGTATGAAATTGAGATACAACCCATAAAACTGGTGAGAGGGCAAGGATTAACTAAGATGGTGGCTGAAATGGGCCCCGATCTCACATCCCAGCACTATCACCTTCAAGATGTTTTTCCATATGGATGGTATGAGGAAATTATTTAGTATATCTTGAATCAGCAATGCCCCGATCATGTCAACACGGTACAACAAAGAGCCTTGTGTTTGAAACGTGATGGCTGCATGTTGAAAGGATCCATTTTATACAAGAAGAATCATAAGGGGGTTTTCCTGTGTTGTCTTGGAAAAGGGGAAGTTGAAGGGTAATGACTGAATTCCACAACAGGTATGGTACAGGCCATGGATTTGTACCATCCACAAAAATCAGATCCTAAGGGTAGGATACTATTAGCCAACTCTCTTTAAGGACATATATAACCATGTGAGAACCTGTCATGTATTCCAAACCACGGCAAGGAGAAGTGTGCAATACTTCCACTCCAGCCAATGATCGAGGTAAAACCATTTGCATAGTGGGGATTGGATTCCATTGGTCCAATCAATCCACATTCCTCTGTAGGCCATAGGTATATTCTTACTATAACTAATTACTTTACTAGATGGACTGAAGCTCTTCCCTGTAAGCAATGTACCTCCGAAGTGGTAATCAATTTTCTCGAATTAGGTATTATTAATTGCTTTGTATTTCTAGTTGCTTTGGTTAGTGAAAATGGTCCTTCATTTGCATCATTAAATTTTTATAGTTGGGCTTTTGATCATGGAATCATTTTTAAATTTTCTTCTAAGTACTATCTGCAAGATAACGGTTTGGTTGAGTCCTCAAATAAGAATCTTTTAATAGTCATTTGTAAGTTGTTAGAGAGGAACCCCAAAGACTGGAATACCCAACTTAGATTTTCTCTTTCCCAGAATTGTAATAGACAAAAGGCCTCCATAGGCACCTCTCCTTACCACCTTGTGTATGGTTTTAAACCAGTGTTTCCCATTTATTTGAAAATCCCCACCTTGTAGTTCATTAATGAGTATTATGATGAAGGGGATAGGTGTGAGGCTCATTTGACTGAACTCTTACACCCTGAAGAGAAAAGAGATGAAACATTAGAAAAAATTTCTAAACATCAAGGCATCGTCAAAAGATGGTTTGACCAAAAATCCAAGTTTAAAGCTTTTAGGATTTCTGATATGGTCTTGTGTTGGGAAAAATCGCATGATAAAAAGGGGGAACATGGAAAATTTGATAAACGTTAGCTCGATCCCTTTTAGATATCTGAGATACTGGGGCATAATGCTTTCCATTTGAAAACTCTCACTAGGGAGGATGTCCATTGCCTATCAACCGAAAATATTTGAAGCATTACTTCCTATCCTGAGTTGCATGCAGCTCTCTCTCTTTGTAAATAGATAGTTTAGGTGTTGGTTTGCTTTGCTTTGTTTTTCTTTATTTTCTTTGTTTGCTTCGTTGTCTTTGTTTTCTTTTCGGTTCCAGTTTTTAGTCTGGGTTTGTTTCGGTTTGGGATTGGGTTCGTTCAAGATTTCATTTTTGTTTTGGGTCTCCCTGTTCTCCTCTAGGTTTGTTGCACTTGCACAATGATCATTATGCTATATGGGATTATTCAAAGTATTATTTTTATAATCTCTTATCATCCTTCTGGGGTAGTATGGTGGAAATCCCTATTTAATGTCATGTGTGCTTAATGTTAAAGTGGATAGGTCCTTGGATTAAGTAGTTCTAGAATGTGCTTGGATCTTACATTTTATGAACACATCTTAAGAAACCTGAAGTTGTTGTGGGTTCTATGGAAGGCTTGGTTAATTGAAAAATCTTATCTCTACTTCAGTGCCACTGTGGTCCCCAGCCCTAAGCGTGAACTCCATTGTTCATAGTTGGAAATGAAAAGAAATGAAAAGAAAAGAATATGAAAAGTAAATAAAAATGAGAAATATTGAATATCAGAGGAAATGAATTCAACCTATCAAGGGTATCTGAATATCTCCATCGAGGCTATGGACGTCTGGCTGGCATTAGAGCTATGTTCAGGAGTTCACAATGATAACCTCGTTGGGGCTATGGATGCCTAACTGGTAGCACAGCTCTATCCAGGATTCTTTTGAAGTTAGATTTTGTACATAGATCAACCTTGTTGACCATTATTCCTGGTAGTAGTTGAAGGAGGGAAATAATGCATATACACACACTGGGATTTCGGCACGGGAAGGATCTACTTGTCTCTCAACGTTGAAGCTTCATTCATCAGGTGACTTAATGTGGGACCGAAACCAGTGTTTTGGATTCTTGATTCAAGCTTATTATTAAAATTCTCTAGAGCATTTCCCAATAGAGTTGCCATTTGTTGTGCAATTTTTGCACAAATGCCCTGTTGAAAGCAGGGACCCTCTTTTGCTTTTTTTCTTGTTTCTCTCTCTGGTGTGTTTATTGTAGGGTTCTGACTTCATTCCCTTAACGAATGGATATTTTGGTCTTTTGGATTTGGTCTCATTTCGCCCTTTTTGCTTCACGCTTAGTCTACATTTTGATGCCTTCGCTCTTGGAAATTGGCTCTATGCTTGAAATTTTTGAATCTGAGGCAAAATTGGCTAAGTTTGGCAGAAGTTCATAAATTCTAAGGTAGCTCAAATTATCCGAACTCTAATATTTTTGGATAATCTGAGGTACCTCAGATTATACAAAATCCGACCTCCTATCAAATCACCGAACCCCTCTAACCGTACAGTCAGGCATTAATGTTGCATTTTAATGAGTTTTTTTAGAGATAAAAGGATAATTAATCGATCATTTCCTCATTTCACATTTCGCTATTGAGAGAATTATGAGTCCATCTCACCCTCGAATCAAGCTTTTTCTTTCAATTTGCTTGCTTTTGGGAATCGTTCTTGGGATTTTAAGAGGGTTTCTTGTTGGTTTTCCATCACTCTCTCTATCAAGCTCCATCTAAGGTATATTTCAAGATATTTTCGACTGGATTTTGCTTTGTCTTATACTTTATTGGTGATCCTGTGCGATTAATCATAGATTGGCGTTTGGGGTTTTGGTTTAAATCAATATTCTTTTGGTCATTTCATGCCCTCGGGTTCATTTTCTGGGTGAGTGTAGGTCATCATAGTCTTAGGGTTTATCCTTGTGTGTCTCTCTTGATTTTGATGTTGAATTCTTTGGGGCATTCATGTTGGTGTACTTGGTATTTCAAGCCTTAATCGGTCTCAAAAAGGTAACTTGTGAACCCTCACTTTGTGTGCCCTAGCTCTACATGTTGATTTCAAAGTGATAAATGAACAAAGAACCTAGGGATGACCCTGCCCCTTTTTGTGATCGGACAAAGCAAAGATAACACTTAGAAAATATGCCATTGAAGATGATTTTGGTTGATCTGAAGTAGCTTGGATTAGCCAAGATCTAATCCGCCTGAAAAATATGAGCCCACCCGAATAAGTCGAACTTCCACCAGTGCATAATTTTTTGATTTCGATCCAAACAAGGTCGACACTTAGGTAAAATTCTACCCATCCTTTCAAATGACAAATTCCCAATGTCCGAGCTCACTCCAAATTCCTTAATGCATTAGAAAATTTCATCCTCTGAAGATCAAAAGCTAAAATGTGCACTATATAATGAAGTTTGGCCAATCCAAGCTAGCTCGGATTAGTCAAGCCTTAATCTGATCAGTAAATCCGAGCCTACTTGGATTAGCCGACCCCCCCCCCCCTCATCTTTGATTGCCTCTGTGACTCCAAAATGAGAAATAATGGATTGTACATGGATTTGAATGATAATTTTCATGGGGTTTTTTAACTTGAATGAATATCTTATGGAATAATGTCATCCTTTGAATGAGTTATTTTTCATGCATTGCTAATGAATTTTTGTTAACACCTTGATCAAATGACATTATAAATGTGTGTATTTATGCTTCAATTGTGAATTCATTACAAATGGATATGTATGTATATGGAATTCACCCTTTGGTATTAATTTGTTTTTGCACTTATTTACATACATATCTTTCATTTGGTTGACAAAATGGGTTAAATATCGAGGTACATCATTTTATAAAGAACTTACAAGGCAATTTATCCTCGGAATTATCTCATCTCCATTATCAAAACTTCATCTTTTAAATTTAATATGATTCAGAGACAACATAAACTTATTTGGACCAATTTCATAAAATTCGAGCTAGCTCAGATTATTTGAACCTTGGTCTGATTGGAAAAGCTAGGCCTGCTCGGATTATCTAAACTTTCTTGGGTTAAGTGTAATTGTGGTGCAAGCATGTTTTTATAGACTTTTGTGCATTAATGGTCATATATTTGATTCATTTACATGTCATTAGATGAAGTAAATCATTCCTTTTGCATTTTCTTAATGATGTTACAAATTATAGATTCACTTGTGTTTGAGTGATTATGGCTCTTCTCTAAGAGATACAGGCTTAATTGAGTCTCGAAAATGCTACCAAGATGAAGGTTTCTCTAGTTCAATAGGAGGTCCAAAAAAGACGAGAAAGGATGAAGTATGACTTCAAGGGTATCTAGTCGGAAACCAAGATCTCTTATGTTTTTTTCTAATATTGCAGACACGAATGCAAGACATGTAGATTATGATTATTTTCATAAGAGGATGTATGGTGATGCTCCCACACAGTTGGCACAAGTCCTCACCCATACCGATTTAGCACATGTAGCAAGGTTTCCCCAACACAATTATGCCCAGAGTTAGTTCTTGAATGTGCAAAGCATTATGACTCCAACACAAGAATCGTAGTTGGGCCACAGGGGAGGGTCATGGCTAATATGACTACAGATTTTATTGTAGAGGTCTTCAACATTGCCTCACATTAGCACCTAATTGAGGAAATTAACATTGGAGAGGCAATCAAATTCTATGATCAAGATCCAAACAGAGTCCTCGAGATCATGAACAATGCATGTATCCTAAAGCCCAAACCCCACTTCTCTAAGTTGCCAAAATAGTTACACATAAGTGACTTCAAAATGGAGTGCCATGATATCATAACCCTCCTAGGTAGGGTAATGGGAGTCGAGGAAGCACATATCTTCCAAACATGGATGTTTTACCCCATTACACAAATTGTTGCTAATAAGCATTACCATTGGGCCATAATCATTAGCAAAAATATGGATGCCCAACTAAGAAGTGTACAGGAAATGAATAGATTTACCATGAATTCATATCCGGTATACATGTTGGCAAGCAAGACCAAGTACAGAGGGCTTAGTTGCAAGGGAATGTTGGGGAAAGACATAATTTGGGAGGTGTATCCTCAATTGCAATATAAGACCACCAACTATCGAAGGGCTAATGATTCATTCTTCATACATACATCCCTACACTATTTCAGGATGCCCTTCATGTCAAAATATCTACTAAAGTTATGGAATTGATCAAGCAATATGGACAATGGTTCATCCAATTTCCAAATTTTACATACATCTGGGTACAAGGATCTCTCATTGTTCCACTTAGATTACCTAGATATCCCACCAACAAGCTTCTGTTGTTGGAACTCACAACGCAAATGGTGGCCTTTGAAGAAATTATGCAACAAGTTATCAAGAAAAAGGGACTGGGAGCATAATTCCCACTCAGAATTGGAATGCTAGAATCATGCCCTTCTCTCCAAAGTGCCAAAAAATTTGAGAAAGAATTTGCCCAATTTGAATTATATTCTCATTCAGCTAGAAGCAAGTTTGATCCATATGGTAGATCCATGAGGCAAGACAACAAAATATTCAAGCACGTGGACCATAAAGATGACTACTGGGAAAATTTTAGGGATGAATTTGAAGTCCTCGAGAGAATTTTCTCTTGAATGCCCCTCAAAATGATAATGGTGTATAAAATAATATAAGTACCCGATTAGCTACATGATGATGAGGTGGACTTAGTACAACAACAGGACTATGATCCATACAAGAAAATACCTTTGCCACCAATAAGGTGGTTAGAAGAAGAGGCAACAGATCTTGACCGTATAATTGAGTCGATAATAGAGTATTCAAGGCAATGGGTGAAGAAAAGGATACAAGAATTAGAGGTCGATGGCACAAAGTTTACATATGATCTAATGGGGAACCTCAAGTTCCACTTCAAGGGAGAAGCGAAAGGAGAAAGAGGTAATATTTTATCCCCTCATACCAATGAATAATAGGAGAGCGAGAATTCAGTGTCAATAAATAGAAGAACCAGGAGTCGGGTTCCATCAAAACAAGGAGAGAATCCATCCCCTAGGGCAAAGAAAATTTCAACAAACGAAGAGGGAAAGACCCCACAACCAACAAGAAAGAGAAGGTTGGTCACTGAAAGGTGGAAGGGAACCAAGGTGAAGAGGGATGACATAGCCACTGATGCTCCTTCCTCGGCTAAGTTTGTGGAGGTGGTAAAATCTAGAGAAAAACCACAAGTATATGTTAGGAGAAACTCTCCTTAGCAAAAGTCCTCCCTAATTGTTGAAGGAGGGGTTATTGAAGAAGAGGTGCGTAAAAAAGTACCAGTAGAGGATAGTATTCCTCCCCTATCTCCTCTTAAAACACATATATCAAAATAATTTATTGGCTTTCAATTGTGACATTATTTGTCCCTGATGTCAAAGTCACCATGTTCATTTATTTCAGATCAGCTATTCATGTTCAGCTATCTATTTCAGTCATTATTCATTTATAGTTGTGCTTATGTTTTTAATTGGACTGGTAGTGTTATCATGCTACAATATAAAGGGTTATCTATTTAAATCATCTTGGAAAGGTTTGGTTTGATAGATTGGCCCTTATTTATTGTATTCCATAGGACTTTCATTAGCTTCAGATTTATGCAATTATCGCCTTGACATGTTCTGGCATATTGGTTCAGTTGATATTTATCAGGTTGATCATTGGCATTTTATGAATCTTGGCTTATTTCAAAGGAAATTTAGAAGTCACATTGCATTGACAAGGGAACTTTGTTACATATTGTCTTGATGTCATATTTGTCTAAGGCATATGATCTTAACAAAATATATGTGGCTATCAAAGGAGACTCCATTTCTCGAGCCTTGACATCATGGCCAAGATCCAAAAGTGATTAAAGATCTAAAGGTGGTCATTTTACATGGAATATAATTTAATCCTATCAGGTTTCATTTGGTCACATTGTATTTGTTGGCAGTCACATGTCAAATTAGTCTCTTGGCATATCATGAAAGAATGGCTCATTTAAAAGTCACATGGAAGTGACTATTCTATCAACCTAAAATGGTGATTTCTCTTTAAAATATTAAGGTCGACTCATTGCTTTGGGATTACATTTTATTTTGGTCATTAATCTCATGGCAATCGACTATTTGGTAGTATTTTTTTTCTATCGATCACTTTGTTTTGACTTTGGGTAAAGTATTTTGGAGACTATCCTTGGCAGTGACCATGAAAGCAATAATCAATGAGATTATTGTGTCGACATAGTGAATACCCTTGACCATGGTCTTGAAAACTTATGATGGATTGATTATTATTATGTCTTTATTCACCAGACCTTAGTGTTTTATTAATTTTGTTAAAGGCATCAAATGGCATGAAGAAAGATTAGGGAAAGTTCTTTTTGATTTCTCATTGCTAGGGTATGGAACCATAGCCGCTGCCTTGGAGTCCATGTAACTATTTTTTATTCATTGGTTCTGCTAGCTAAAACCTTCCTTTGATAGAATACATTCTCAGTGATTATGCATGAAGGGTATGGTTGCTCAGTTTGATGCATTTCATTGGCTGGAAGCTTGAATCTGGAAGGAGATTTGATGGCGTTACTCAGTTGGGTTGGTAAATACATTGATACAGGTTCTCGTGCATTTTTTTATCTTTAGTTTCATTCCATCAGGTATTCTCTTTTATCATTTGAAGTATGCTCTTTTGAAAAGATTAGTTACTTCTCTTGTCTTGAATTTGGAAGGCAGTTAATATTTTTGTTCAAATCTGAAAATGCTTAAGTGGGTTCTTGAAAGACTTGTGTCTGAATTTCTTGCTCTGAATTCGGTTTCTCTTTCCTTCATTGTCAATTTTTTGAAAGCATTGTTTATTTTGGTATTTTGTGAAAATTATGGGTTCGGTTACAAATCTCTCTCGTAGACCCTTGCAGTGATATTCATTTACATTTTTCAGCTTGAAAAGGGTTATGTGGAGCATATAGTTATCTCTATGTTTGCTTCCTCCACCTGTCATTAATTCTATTGGAGTTTAGTTTGCTAACAGATGAGTGTGGATATTATTTTTCAATCAAATCACTTCAAAACTGAAAGTGATATTATTGGTGCATATGTTTTTGTATTCTTGTAACAGATGATACTACTGGTGAAGATTCTACCCTTCACGACATTTGAAGGGTTCTAAATCATTTCCTTAAAATGCATTTTCTATCAAATCTCTGAGACATTGTCAGAAGAAATCATTTTTGTGGTGCATACTTCACTATATCTTTGGTATTCTTGGCATATAATAGACAAAAAAAATTTCTTATCTATATACCTCTATTGAAGGTTCAAAATAAAAAAGATATACATTTTGTATCAGTGAGATATTATGTGATTGAACACGGTTTTGTATTGTCTATTCCTAAGAGAAATTTTGTGATAACTCTGTAATTTGTAAATCTGAAAAAAAATGCAGAGCGATAGGATTTTCCTTTTTATGTGTCTAGTATTTTGAGGGTTCAATAGAGAACCTTTAGGATATTAGGGGTATTGGAATGTAAAGCTTTTTGAGTGAAAAAGAATTGAAATAGAGAAATCTTCAGATATTACTTATTGTTCTGAAACAAAAGAGGGGTTGGTGCTCCTTGAAATTGATGTTTCAAAATGAGGAGTTGGTGCTCATAAATTAGCCTATAAGGCATTGTTTACAATGGTTTTCAAATAAGAGCTTGAAATTCATCATTTTTCAGGAGTGTTTTTTCTACCCCAAGAGGGTTTTCCACTTGGAAAATCTCGTGTCTCTTTGTTCATTTGTGGTTTCACTGCTTTACTATGTCAATGTTGTATTGTTTATTGTTCATCTATTACATTTCACATTTCAGTTTATGAATGATTGCATTCAAATCATGAATGAACTTGTCATTGAAATATTGAGAAAAAACGTGTGCTATGGTTTAATTTTGAATTTGGTAAAATATGTTAAGACACTGATTCACCCCCCCCCCTCTTAGTGTCATTTTCACTCTAGAAAAAGTTACCATGGAAAAGCGTTAAGTATCAAATAACCCCGAGCCTCAAGAATATTAGGATGAAGAGATTTCCACCCCTACTAGCAGAGAATGGAGGAAAATGATGCAAGAAATGGGGCCATACACTTCCGGAGCTCAGAGCAAAAATGTAGAATCAGATATTGTCCAGGATGGGAAATTATTTGAGCCTCCCAAGAAGGATAAAATTAATGATCCACTTGATATAGAGATCAATGTTGAAGATATTTCTAATAGTCCACCTTGGGCTGAAGAGGAACGGGAGATAGAGGTAAATGCAAAGCAATCTACTCCCCCAGATTCGCTGGAGAAAAGAATAAATAAAAATCCAATTGTTGTGCAAGAAGAGACTCCCAGTTGGGACAAGTTGTTGGAATAATGGGGGAAACCAAAGCAAAGGAAGAGGGAAAAAACAATCTCGAGTCTCACCCATGATGAATTCAACAATCAAATTATCCATGTAGCAGTATCGGCTAATGACAAGTTCAAAGATGAAATAAGGCCATCTGATTATAAAGTAGAAACAATTGATTTGGGGCCAGCTACCAAAGAACAATAAAAGGAAGAATTTTAAGACTCTTCTCAAGCAATCTTGAGAAGACTGGATAAAGAAACAGAGGATAAATAAAATCTGAAAAATCAATTGAGTGATATTTATAAATATGTCCAACATTTGATGAGGCCACTGCAGGTAGTCAAGAGTGACAATTCTTTTTCGAAAGGATTGCTACCTAAAAAGGAAATCTCAAAGATCCAAAGGCTAAAGATCTTAGTTCATAATACTCAGGAGTGGCTTCAAGATGTCAGCAAGAGAGGAGATAAGGTAATTGGCCAAATTCTTTAGGTTCACACCAATGCCCCTAATTTTTTGGAACATACTTCACAGTTTGTTGTAGATTGTGGAAAGGTTGACGAGCTTACGGCTGAAGAATTAAAGAATTTTGCAAATTCCTAAGGATGGGTTGACCGAATTGAATTTATTTTCCCATGATGAGATTGGAAAAGTGAAGGAGTGGATCAAAGTTTGGAATTATAGGAAATAACTCCTCAATAAAGTCTTGAAGAAAATCATGAAACTACAAGGCAAGATGAAAGAGATTCACATTAGATGCATTAGTTTCCTAGAGATAATGACTGAAAGGAGGAAATTAGGCCAAAATAATTTGAACATTGACAAGGTACAGGCTTGGTGGCATGAGGTTTATGCCCCTTCAAATAATTCTCCAATAGCAAAAGAACACCTGGAGGATGTGGACATCTATATTTCTAAGTTGGACAAGTACCATGAGTTGCCAATTGAGTGGCATAAGGTGATGCCGCAATACTTGGAAGAATTTAATAGTCACAAAATAAAAATTAGATTTATTCTAGTGCCAGATCTAGCAGATGTAAAGGAAATATTGGAGAAATTTAAAGAAATAACTCAGAAATTGGAAGCCAGCAAGACAGAAGATGCCAACCAACAAGGTGCCACCTAGGGATCCACATCAGACAGGTAGGGGTTGGCGAATTTTGGATTTCTTCCAGAAATAGGACATGTGAGATGGCTTTAAATTTCCCGAGGACTTCACTCATGAATTTCGGAAATGTAATTTTTTCTTATTCAATGGAATCTTCCAACCACCTTACATAGTTGCCTAAACATGGTAAATTCAAATGGATGGTTGAACTGGCTTTGTGGGCCCTCTTTTTTGGTCGCCCTAGGCATTCTTGGATATAAATTGAAGCCTTAGCTTCATTATAGAGGTTTGGACATTTCTAGAAGACTTATACATTATTTTAATAGTTGTAGTTGAGATAAGAGTTAATTTTCTGAGAGCAAGTGCTGGAACTTTGAATGTAAGAATTGTTGCAAGTTTTGGGTGATTCAATATAAGTAAAGACATTGTCGTTTGGTGTTCTTTCTTGTGTTGTTTTATCCTACATGGTTATTATTTTTCTTTATCCTTATATTTATTTGGAATTTATTAGTACATGTTAAATGGTAGCTTCCAGTTCTTTTATGAAAATGGTGAAGTGTGAAGAATATTGATCGATCCCCAATCCATAATTTTAGTAATTTGTTGATTTCAAGTTGTTTTGTATAGTTAGTTTGGGCCTCATTTTATGCTAAGTTCAATTGTGAATGATTTTTTTACATTGTGATAGTAATTGCGCATGCGAGTGAATATTCACAGTCTGAAAATCTCTCGATTTCCTTTGAAGATTGCCCCATTTCTATGTAGTTTCAGGCTAGCCCTTGATTAAGAAGATATTGGTTTCATTGAGTATTTGTCCATTTGCAGCATTCACCATTATTGTGATTGATCTTAGGAATTAGCTTAGGATAAATTCTCTCTAAACCCTTATCTTTTGTTATTTCTTGTAAATATGGGTTAGTTTTAGAATTAAAAGCATCAAAATATTACAAAATTTGATGAGTTTGAAACTTCCAATAGTTGTTTCATAAGTCCCCTTATGATTGCCAACATTTTCACATTATCTCTAAGTTATTTTATTGCATTGTCAAGACCTGACATTAGAGACCTTGGGGTTATCTCTTAAGGCTTGCTGATAAAGATTTACCTTTCAAGAGAGATAGAATATTATATTTTGTCTAAGTTGTTGTTGTGCAGAAAACACCATCAACACACACTATCTCCTCCTCTTGAAGATCATCTAGTAGCCTCCTCCATCCGTCCAGATCCCCAGAGCCTTCATAATGCCACACCTATTCGTACTCTGAACCATACAAGTATGCCACTGGTAGTGTCTTATCCTCCAATCCTACTCTCACCATGTCTGGCATGGGCACACTAATGTGCTCCCACACCCATACCTATAGTAGTGTCACTTGTGTCACATTGAGCCCCTCTCGGTAACACACAATGTGCATGTCCTTATACACTTGCGCCAGGATGCATGGACCCCATGCGAACTCCCCCTCTCTCTCCTCGATGATATGTCAAATCACCTCCATGTAGTTGAGGTTACAGAAGCATCCACTCCTATCTGGTAACAATAATCAATTGATCAGTCCACACAAGTATAGTGGCAGCGGTGGTACCCCCAACCCCAA
Organism: Sequoiadendron giganteum; assembly: GCA_007115665.2. Classification (NCBI taxonomy): domain Eukaryota; kingdom Viridiplantae; phylum Streptophyta; class Pinopsida; order Cupressales; family Cupressaceae; genus Sequoiadendron; species Sequoiadendron giganteum. Next base: position 56,206,106 of record CM021102.1, read on the forward strand.
ACACCTATCCATATCCAACCACTTCCTCTGCACAAGAAGGTCCTCTCGTCCAAATAGGACCCATAAAGTTTGAAATAATGTCGCCCCCTCTAATCCCATCATGCTCACCAGGTGGCTTGCTATAAGTAGCCTCAGTATCCACCACACGTCTCTAGAGTGATCGTCATCTCTCCTGTCGGGACATGGAAAGTCAAGGTTGATGAATCCCAACGCTGAATAAGCATTTTCAACATCGCTCGATGCACTTTGATCATCAGGTATCCTAGTAAATGTAGAAGCCCCACTTGTGATAGGGCTTCATGGTTTGATTTGTTCATTGTTGCTCTTGTTGCCTCCAATACCTCCAATCGCCTCTCACATGTCCACAAACTGTCAAACCGTTGCATCCATATCACACAAACTGTCAACCATCTTATACTTTCCTTCATCTATTCATCTTCTCCCTTTTCTCAGCCCTGGGTTCTCTTCTCACTAGTTTTTTCCCCTACCCTCCCTTGGACAACTTTGCTTCGTTTTCCCGACTTTCTTTTTTTTTTTTCCCCTTCTTTTTATTTTTTTGTCTCCCCTTTTATTTTCTCTCGCCCCTCTTTGAGGCAGATTCACCCCTTTTGGGCGAGGCCACCCCTCTAGGGGCGTCACTGCCCATTACGAGGCGGGGCCGCCCCTTTAAGAGTGTGGCTGCCCCTTTTGAAGGTGTGGCCAGCCCTAAAGGGGTGGGTCCACCCTGGTGGGTGTGCACCCACCCCTTTCGAGGCAGGGTCACCCCTCAAGGTGCAGGGCCACCTTTGGTGGGGGCGTTCTTGCCCCTTCCAGGGTGGGGTCGCCCCTTTTGGGGGCGCGATTGCCCCTCCCCCCTTTCCCCAATGCCTCTAATAGGCGCTTCTATCTATCTAATGAGTGAAATTTTCCTTTCACCCTCTACCCATTTTCCTAAACTATCTTCATCCCAAAACCCATGTTTTTCAAATGCATAAAAACTCAACAGTAAATCCAAAAATGCTTAAATTCACAAAGAAGGTTTTGGATCTAACCTGGTGTGGAACCGCGCACTTGTGGAAGAATCTCCACACCTTGTCCCCTCAATGGATGATGTCATCATTGTAGTCCTCTAGCATCTTATCTCCTCATCTCCTTCTCCTCTCTTCTCTCTCTCTCTCACTTAATTGCTAGGTGTGCAAATGAGGAATAGTAATTTCTAAAATTACTATTTATAAATTTCCCCTCTTTTTTACCTTTTTTACATTAAGGGTATTTTTTCCCTTTATTTAACCATCTTTTAATTCAATTGATCCTCTGACTTCCTGAGGCTGTCATTTGCACACTGTGTGTATGTTTGACTTCGTTCAAAATTCAATCTTCATGGTTTTTTGAGCTTTATCCAGTGATACCTTTTGTTTCCTCATATCAAGAAATTTATCGGGGCCCCTTTTTCTTCCCCAACCGCCCTCTCGAGGGGGCATACCCTACCATTTTCATCCATTCCTCCTTAGTCACTTTCTCGTGAGATCGGGGCATCTCCCTTCACTCCCCTCCATTTGGGAAACTCACACAACCTCTCCCATGTTGGGGCATCATTTTCTATTTCCTTCCTCTATAGAGTCATCTACATTTTATTTTTCTTCGAAACACTGTTATTCTAACAATATTTTGAAGAGGGGTAAAATGTAGACATCCAAATTTGATCACTCCCATATGGTCAAATTTGTATCCTTTATTCGTCTATTTCATCAATATTAATTAAATGACTTATTTAATTAATATTTCCCCTTCCTCTAGAGTATCTAAAGTATTTAATTCAACAATTAAATATCTTATCATTTCTTCTCTAAATTAAATAAATATATCAATTTATTTAATTTAGTCATTTATCTTTTTAATTTAAATCAACTTTTAAATTCATTGTTTCTCTCTCCTTCTCCCATCCTCTATAACTTTCCTCTAATCTGGATTAATTTAATTAATCCATGATTAGGATGTGTATATTCTTAATCAGGATTAATGCCACATCCTCCATACTTGGCCACTTGCCTTTAATCCTCATTAATCTTCCTAATCACATGATTGCACAACCTTAATCTAATCACCTATCATTTCCGATATGTCCTCCAAGTCAAACTTTCATAGGTACTTTCCTTATCAAGCATTGACCTCTTCCCTATGTGAATTTAAAATTCATATTTTATTCATCCAATGCATTTCTCTTCCCCATAATCCTTCATAGGTCACATCGGTCACATGGGACAAGGACCTCCTTTATGAGGACCTTGTGTTATCCCCAAGGTACTCCCCAATCATATGAATTTAAAATTCACATTTATTCTCCCAACAACTTCTCTCATCCCCATGATGATAAGAGAGGACTTTCTAAAATTCCTCACTTGTCACCATCATCCTCATATGGGGAAAACAACTTCCTTTTTGAGGAAATCCTCCCCTAATTCCAAGGTACGCAAGTACCTCCACATCACATGTCCTCTCTCCACCTCACATGTCCTCTTTCCACATCAATCGTCATTCTCACACCTCATCTTCCACATGGCAAGATGTGAGGACTTATGAGTCCTCAACTCACCACAACCCTCCATCTTGTCCATGTTGGCTAAATCCTATCCATTGAATCCTCTAGAGACTCTTCCCTTAAAATTGGAGACTTGGTCTCATTTTCATTACTATTATTCACAAGATAATTCATTCAAGCATTCAAGCAATTCAACTTAGCACTTAGCACACTCAAGCATTCATCCTCCATTGTTGCAACCTTCAAGCTTACATAGCATCCATATACCACACTTACTACCATACCCATTTGCATCATTACATTCCTCATCACTTCTACTTTGTTTTGCATCCATTTTTGCATCATTTTCTATTCAAGGAGCACACAATCAAACACCAAGAAAGGCCAACCAAACTCATAAATTCAAGAAAGCCAAAAAATTTCATTTTCTTGGTGTTTTGTTTGAATTCATCTTAGGCCTAATATTGAGTGTTTGTTAGTGTTTTCCTCTTTACATCTCATTTTGTTTTGCATCTTAGGATAGGAAAATCACTTGCACACACCTATAAGTTGGAATAAGCTAGAGGATATGATAAGCCTTGGGCCAGAAATGTTATCAAAAATGAAGGAGAAAGTTGGCATTATTAAGTAGAGACTACTAAAAGCTAATGATAGGAAGAAGAGTTATGTAGATTCCAAGTGGGTGCCCAAACATTTCTCAATAGGAAAGAAGGTTTTTTTAAGAGTTAAACCTCACAAGACTTCTATCAAATTTGGAAATTCATCCAAACTAGCTCCACGTTATGTAGGTTCTTTTGAGGTTCTCGAGGAAGTCAACCCTATTGCGTATAAAAAAAAAATTGTCGCCAGCTCTTGTTAGAATGCATAATGTCTTTCATGTATCATACCTTAAGAAGTACATTCCATGGGATAACCATGTTATTGATTGAAATGCTTTACAAGTACAGGACCTAGGATTGGTAACAATCAAGCCTCTCAAGGTGCTCGGAACATGTAAGCTTCACTTACGTAATAGAGAGGTTCAGCAATGCAAAATCTAGTGGGATCAGTATGCAAAATATTCTGCCATTTGGGAAGACTATGCTGAGATGAAGCAAAATTTTCCTCCAATATTGCTAGATTTTGAAAACTCCTGAAAAACAACTATGTTTTATGCTATTATGTTTTATGTTTTATATGGTCATGTGTGATACTTAATAATCATCAAGGATGATGATTGACAAGGGGGAAATATGTTACACCCCGTTGTGTTACCTAATTACTATTACCTTGATGAGTTAAAATGCTTTAATATATTTATGATTGTGTTTTGTATATGAATCTTGATGGAAATATGATGAATTAATGTTTAATTCAATTTGATATTTTATATGTTTTGAATATGAAAATATATGATGCATGTGAATGTAATGTTATCATCTAACTACTATTGTTATGTACTAAGCTAGATGCGGGAACATAATCAAACCTCTGAAAGAGAGGGGGAGTGTCACTCGGGAGAAGAACTTGGTCAGGTAACCCTAATGAGCCTAATTGAGCATACACACTAACTTCCTAGTTGGTCTAATTGAATTAAGATAGTTTCATTAAATGGTAACCTTCTGCCAAGGTTTGTGCATGTTTTGTATTGGTATGTGGTTTAAATCTTTGAATGTTCCTATGTGTGGATATGTGATTGAATCTTTAAGCCGAGTGAAATTTCTTCCTTGTATGATTATATTTTAACCAATGAAGTATATACATAGAATATATATATGTATATATGTACATGTCTAAGATACTTCACACATGTGAATATATGCATACATGAGTATACGTAGATAGACATATCCACACATGTTCATGAATGAATAACCCATATGCATGGGAATATTGATTGGCCAAATGTAACATATATATATATACTTTGTGTATATACATCGATCAATGAATATGACAATATATGTGTTTTACATATTAAAATAATATAATATATACATAATTTATATATTAATATATATGTATATATTTTATGTTAATGTAAACGTATATATATATATATATAATATGTATGTATATATATAATTATTTTGATATATGTTTATATATATATATATATATATATATATATATATATATATATTTAATTGGCAAGTAATGTAATTGGTAATCATGTGGATATAATTATATATATATATATATTATGGATGTAATATATATATACATATATTAATAATATATTGTATAGTCGTAAAATCGCACCCCTTGCAATTTCACATACATTTTTGTATATGCTTTAGTGTCCACTCCCTTAGCACTTGTGTAGGCTCATTTTAGCCCCTACATAAGCCTTTTTCCCCTCTCAAGATGCTCAAGGACCCCTTTTTAGTAGCCACCCTCGTGTGTCAGCTTTGCGTCAAATCACGTACTTTCCTGTTCTCATCATTTTGTAATGTGATGTGTTTGGACACTAGCGAATTGCACAAACGTCTACACATTGCGCTAGCGTCTTGTGACATTTCAACATTCAAATAGTTTTTTTCGAGCATGTTTTCCACTTATCATCAAGTTTTATTGGTGGTAACAACTTGGGACGCCTTGTAATGCCTCGGGAAGCTTCTTTTCCTTCCTTAAATGCTATCTTTTCAACTCGTTTGGTATGATTCTCCTTCTTGATCTTTCTCCCTTGGAGACACTCTCTTTTCCCTCTTCACTCTTTTGCTTGCACAAATATCTCACTTGTTACGGCTGCTTCAAACACTCTCAATCTCTTGCAAGACCCTCTACAAAATGCTTGCCTCTTGCACTATATTGCTCTCCCTCTTTGACTTCCTTAAGCCTTACATGTGATACCTTCCTTGTCTTGTCCTTGTGAGATTCTTGGGATTTCATACATTCCCTATTGATTGCATCTATATTTTGTGATACGAGTTCTCATCCTCGAATAGGGATTGCTTTTATCACTTCTTTGTTCATTTTTCTCTATCTATTTAGTTGTTTGTGGAGGTGGGAATGCCAAAATGGGGGTTTGACTGAGGCAAACCCCTATACAACCCCAACAATTTCTCCAAATCTTACGCATATAAATATTGAAGATATTCTACTAGCTGGAGGCTTCATTACTTGGGTGGTTGTAAGAACTTTATTTCTTCTCCTTATCTTTATCATTTATACTTTTAATTACTTCATTTTAGTTCTATTACATTCTATCATTTTCCCACATTCTGGATGTTCTCAGTAATCAGAGTGTAAATCATCACCTAAGCTATTTTTTGTGATATTCTCGCTTTCTAGTCTATATGAGACACCAGTGCGCCTTTCAGATGCTAGTGCGCCACATTATTGTCCTTATTCCATGTTGTCGCCCTTTGGTTGAGAGCTTGTCAGTTTGTCCAGAAAATCTTTGTGACCTGCTCTTTTCGATTCTAGAACTCTCGTGTTGGTCCTTGAGGTAGTTTCGGGAATTTTTCCCCTTGGGAATCTCTTGGGAATAAAGAGACTCATGTGTAGTGAATCCCTCTTCTCTACATTTTGGTGAACCCGATGTGAACCACAATATTTTTCATAAAACTAGGAATTTATTTACTCCAACTTGGCGGGGTCATAACTTTTCACTCAGTGCTCAGAATTCAAAATTGTTTACACCATTGGAAATGTCTCCAAGAGGACTAATTCAGTCCCTAGAATACCATCCTTTGACTATCACATTTTAAGGACTGATGCAAGTTTCAACCCCAAATTTTTCTCTGAAGGCCTTCAAAAATGTAAATTACTAGAACCTAGAAAACACCAAAAAATTAGAAAATTTGGATTCTTAGTTTTTCTTAGTTCTCCCACCAAAATGATTTAATATCCTCTTTTATGATTTTAGTACCTAATTATATTCAAAATTTTAATAATTTTCTATTTCATGCATGTGATAGTGACTTGGCTTTGCCCATGTCACTTTGTATCTTTGATCCTTCTCATGAGATTCCTCTTTCTCTGAAGGATATCTTGTTGCAAGAAGATGAAATCATTGATACCTTTCTTAACATTACTCTACCTTCTCTTCATTCCAATGCACTCTCTTCTAGAGATGATGCATTAGCGAATGATGAACCTCCTTCCACATCTGATCCTCCCTGGATCGATGTTGAGAACATGTCTTCAAATAATTATTCCACTAGTTTTGATGAGTTTGTAAAGATAATATATGTCTTTGTTGCCCCTCAAAGGCCTAAGAGACTTGTTATTTATCTAAATCCAACTAATCCTTCTCCTAAATGGATTTTTTCTATTGATGGTGTCCCATTTGATAGTGATTCTCTTGATCTTTCTAAGTCTCCCTCTTCTAGAGAAGTAGCCCATAACTATAATACTAAAAGGAATAAACAAACTATTGATCAACCTACAACTAAAGCACCCAATGATTACTATCCTGTCGAGCAACTCCATGTTACTTCGGCTAAGATCTCACTATGGGAATTGCTTCAGTTTGCTCTGATTTATCAAGGTATGCTTTAGGAAGCCTTGCAAAAGATCCTCTTTCTCACCTCTACTAGGCCGATGGATTTTAATGTGATGATGGCTTATATTCGTGTGGATTTACCGAATATCATGTTCTATCTACAAGAACTTCTACCCCCAAATGTGTAGAAACAAGTGGACCCTATAATGATTATAGTTAACATTAATGACATCGACATTAGATGTACTCTCATTGACATTGGTTCAGTGTTCAATGTATGTAGCATTGATCTATTTCCTAAGATTAATATTGATTCATCTTCTCTTAATGCTTGTTATGTTGTTATTCATGGGTTTGATAATGTCGCTCGACAAGCCCTAGGCATGATAGTATTTCCTTTGAGGTTGGGACTTGTTACTGTACCCACCCTTTTATATGTTATGTCAAAAAAATTATCATATAACCTTCTTCTTGGTAGACTGTGGATTCATGCTATGGGTGTAGTCCCATCTACCTTGCATAAATCTATTAAGTTCATTTACAATAATCAAGTAGTCACATTCAGGACTGGCCCTAAGGCTATGCACTTATGTGAAATGGCATTTTTTGGTCAGGTTTCAGTTGTGTGTACTCGTATTCCTTCAGTGTCTTCAACATGTCGATGTTTACTCCAATAGGACCTACTACAAAGGATACTCTTGAGATAGATGTCCCTAAAGAAGATCCTTTTGAACCAAGAAACCTTAATTTTTATCCTTCTACTTCTCAAAGGAATGCATTTCTTGGTGATGATTGGGGTTCTCTATACTTTACAGAATCTTTCATTGGAGAGCATAAAGTCGACCCGATCCATGTAGTCATTCTGATAACATCATCCAAACCCGCTATCAAAGATAATTATTCTTCTGTATCGCGGGTTAATGTGAGAAAAAATTGTAATGTTCTTAACATTGATACTCCCCCTTCTAAGGAAGATGATCACACTTTTGTTAAAGAGGCTAATGTTGGTAGTCTTTTCAAGAAGGATAATGACAATCCCATAGAAGAGTGTGATCCCCATTACTGGAACAATGCTCTTTATGAAGATCCTCCTCCTTCTCAATATTTGTAAACACCTTATGGTCTTGGCTTTAAACTTATTTCTAAATATGGCTATGGGCATAAAGGTTGTGTGTGTAATGAACAAGGCATTTAGGTCCCTATAGAATGTGTACCTTGTAAGTGTAATTTGGGAATTGGTTTCTCGAATGAACAATCTAAATGAAAACCGTGGTTGAATGTGGATATGATTTCTACTCAACCTCATTATCATAGATTGTTTCATCTTCCATCGTCTACTATATTCACATCTTCTTCTTGTGAGCAATCAAACTTTTCTCCACAAGAGAAAGGGTTTCTTCCTGCTCCTCATCCTTTATCTGAGCAAGAGCATATTTTGTTGAGGATTCTCAATGCCCACTTAATTACTCTTCCTCCTACACATAAGAAATTCCATAAGCATGATAAAGCAAAAATTTCTTTATGTGCATACCATCAAGTGCTTGGCCATTCCACTAGTGAATTGAGGCCTTGAAGGGTAAAATACAACAACTTCATGATTCTGGTACCATCACTCATTTATTTGTTGATGCACCTGCCTTTTCTCCAAATGAAAAGTGATATCGAGGTCTACCGCTATCCTATATGTTCTAAGTATCTTGCATGATTCTCCTCCCATCTATGTTGGGGGCAGTGATAACTTGTTCTAGAGGTGTGCATCCTTCTAAGGACCCCCTCTCCTCTTCTCTATGTCTTTCAAATGAAGTGCCCCTTGAGTGGACCCCTTTTTCTTTTGAAGGGTTCTTGAGGGACTCCCTTTGAAATATTTTATCTTGAATGAATTCATTGGTGTCTATCTTGGGGGCACTCTGACTAGAACTCACTTTTCAAATAGTGCATCCCTTGAGTTGACCCCTTTTCTTTTGAAGGGTTCTCGAGGGACCTCTTTGAAAGCTTTCAAACTATGGACTGTATGCTTGCTTTCCTGCATGGCTTTTTGTCTTCTAACATATTTTATCTATGGATTAACGTGTCGATTTGCAAGTGTGCCTATGAAGCTACTTTCCAGTCTGATTGTGGAGTACCCTTACATTGGGCTTCTTTCATGAGAGAGTACTTGGGGGAATGCCTTCTTTACAGGTCTGAGGACATGTGAAGTGCTTACATTCTACAAGATTTGTTCATCGCTGGTCTACAGTCCTTCGGTGTACTTTTTTCAACTTCATAGTTTCGCAGAGCTATGGAGTCCTTTCATTAAAACCTCCTCAGGAGAGAATACTTGTGGATCCATCTCTCAGAATTTTTATTCCTCCTTCCTGCTTTCTCTTGAGCCTTTTCACTTCTCTTCTCTTCTCTTCTCAATTATTTATATATCGAATCAAAAACTTACATCTTCTTCATCCTGAGTATATACCTCTTTCTCTCTTCGATATTGGTTGCTTCCCTGACATTTGGGTGCATTCTTCTCTTGAAGCAATCGATCCTTACATTCTTATCTTTGTTTTATAATTCTTCTATGTCTTATTTTTTAATTTGGGGACGATGCATAGTACTAAAACAACCTTTTACATCGAGGTCTCTTTCACTTTGTTGACTCAAATCTTGTTAGTTAGTTAGGTTCCTGTGTGTATTTTTTTTTATGTTCTAACCCCATGATGTTGTGGCTTGTTTATGTTCTAACACCGTTGTCTTGTGCAGGATTTTCTTATCTAATGTGTTTCTTTTGTAGGACTTTATCTTGGGGGCATGATTTCTTGCTTCAAAGAGTTTCCCGCTTCCTCTACAGTATCCTTTTGGCATAATGATGTTATTTATGTCTAGTAGATTTCCTTTAGCGTGCATATTAGTGTAGATTCATATGCTCGCTAAAGTGAGGGAAAAATGTATAGTCATAAAATTGCACCCCTTGCAATATCACATACATTTTTTTATCTGCTTTAGTGCCCACTCCCTTAGCACTTGTGTAGGCTCATTTTAGCCCCTACATAAAAAAAATTCCCCTCTCAAGATGCTCAAGGACCCTTTTTTAGAAACTACCGTTGTGTGTCAGCTTTGCATCAAACCTCATGATTTCCCATTCTCATCATTTGTAGCATTGTGTTTCAAAACACTAGTGCACCGCATGGACGTACGCGCGCCATGCTAGCATCCTATGACATTTCAACATTCAAATAGTTGTTTCCGAGCATGTTTTCCACTTATCAATTTTTTTCAATAGTAATGGATTGGGACGCCTTGTAATGGCTCAGGAAGCTTCTTTTCCTTCCTTAATTGCTATATTTTCAACTCATTTGGTTTTCTTCTCCTTCTTGATATTTCTCCCTTGGAGACACTCTATTTTCCCTCTTCACTCTTTTTCTTGCATAAATCTCTCACTTGTTACAGTAGCTTCAAACACTCTCAAGCTCTTGCAACACCCTCTACAACACGCTTGGCTCTTGCAGCTATCTTTCTCTCCCTCTTTGGCTTCCTTAAGCTTTGAATGTGATACCCCCCTTGTCTTGTGCTTATGATCATCTTGGAATTTCATACATTCCTTATTGATTGCATCTATATTTTGTGATACAGGTTCTCCTCCTCGAGTGGGGATTGCTTCTATCACCTATACTTTGTAATGCAGGTTCTCCTCCTCAAGCAGGGATTGCTTTTATCACTTCTTTTTTCATTTATCTCTATCTATTTGGTTGTCCATGGAGGTGGGAACACCAAAACGAGGTTTTGACTGAGCCAAACCCCTATATAGCCCTAACAATTTCTCCAGATCTTACGCATGTAGGTATTTAAGATATTCTACTAGCTAGAGGCTTCATTACCTGGGTGGTTGTAAGCACTTTTTTTTTCTCCTTCTCTTTATAATTTATACTTTTCTTTACTTCATTTTAGTTCTATTATATTTTATCATTTTCCTGCATTCTAGAAGTTCTCAGTAATCAAAGTGTAAATCATCACTTAAGCTATTTTCTTTTTTATATTCTTGCTTTCTAGTTCGTGCAAGATGTCAATGTGCATCTAGGATGCCAGTGTGTCATTTTTTCCTTATTTTACATTGTCGTCCTTTGGTCGAGAGCTTGTCAATTTGTCTAGAAAATCTTCGTGACCTACTCTTTTCAATTCTAAAACTCTCCTGTTGTTCCTTGAGGTAGTTTAGGGTAGTTTTCCCCTTGGGAATCTCTTGAGAATAAAGAGACTCATGATTAGAAAATCCCCCTTCTCTACATATATATAATATATATTATTGTTTGGTATATATTAAAATTCTTTGTATTAAGCATAGCACAATAACATAGTGTTACCATATAAACAATGGCCAAAGCATAAAAGTTGTGCATAGAGAGAATAAGTCAAGAGACTTAAAGTGTTGTGCATGAGTAAAGGTAAATACTTTTCAACATTGCAAGTGAAAATAAACACAATTACAACAACATTGACTAAGTCTTAAACTGAACAAAAATAAGGGCATTAAAGTGTGGAAAGGTGTCACCAAAGTTTGTAGAAAGTGGAAACCAATAGAAGTATAATACCTAGGCCATATCTAGGTAAAGCCAAGATAGCAAAAAATTGTAAGGTTAGATGACTTGCAAATCAAATAGGAAACCTATAGAAATGTGTCATTTTTCCTTGAATCAGTAAAAGAGTCATGTTGTCACAAGAATGAAGTCGACTCATCCATTCTATGTAATTGGAAATAAGAGGACTCTTATGTGATGCAATTTGAGTGTTAAAATCAGCTGAGTCGATGCATGTGAATAGGAAGGTGGTAGATTTATTAGCTTGATTATAGCATTATGATGCTCAAATTTAAGTATATATAGAGGTGCTCTCTCTACCATTGTTACACTTTTCATTCTAATTTATTTGTTTGTATTCTACTAAATTTTATGTGCAAGCATTATTTTGAGAGTTCTAGTGAGAGAGAGAGATTTTTTTGTGAGTTACGTTTTGTTGAGAGTTATTGAGAGGGGGCTAGAGTTTGATATTAGTTGAACATTGAAGGAGTAGCATCATGATTGTGGAGGTTGAGGTTGGAAAGTAGTATTATCAGTTGGAAATTTATATCCAGATATGTTGATTTCTATTCCTCTATTATTTATGTTTGATTTAGGTTATTTGATTATAAATGCCTTTGTTTGGGAAAGATTATTTTTGGAATGCATGATATGCTTTTTCTTATGAACTTGGTTATTTCCTAGTATGGAATGATCTTGTGTGACTCTTGATTGAGTCTTGAATAAGTGAAACCCCCTTATTTGGGAATACATTTATATTATGTTGAAGTATGTATGGATTTAATGCTATTAGAACTATACTAGTTTGTTAAGTCTATATGGATATTGCATGAAAAAGTGAAATTTGGTATATGATGTTATCTTATAGTGCTTTTATGAAAATGTCATTTTGAACATGGGAGGTTAGCATGGTTATTCTTGGGGTTAGATTAATCCATGGGAAAGGGGGTAACCTAGCTAGTCACTAGTATGTGTACATGTATGATTAAGTATGGCTATACCTAGGGTTAGGGTAATCCATGGGTAAGGGTGTAACCTAGTTAATCAGTTTGTTATAGACTTGGTTATTCCTAGGGTTAGGGTAATCCATGGTTAAGGGAATAATCTTGTTGAAAATTTTGTTATGTCAACACCTTAGATTGAATGTGTTATGATTATGGTCAACACCAAATCGAGCTAAAGGGTGGGTGGACATATGACTCTCACTCTCATTTGAAGTACTGGGTGTTGAACTCTTTGTCCAAAGTAGTGTAAGTAGTCATTATTTACACTGTCAATTCACTATGATCCATGATTGCACTCTAGGAAGGGAAGTCATGCATGTAGTTTGTAGCCAATGTATGGTAGCTCTAGATATGTAGGACACAACATTATGCTCAGGAAGATCAAGATTATGGGGCTACCAAACTAATCTCTTCGTCAAAGGGTAGGGTCATCTTACCAATTAGGTAGATCTATAGGGGACCACAATAAGTCCATGGTTAGTGGAAAAGTGCTTGAGTGATTATCTCCCTCATACAATTGGCAACCAGGATTTGAGGATGCAGCGCCAGTTTGGGGACACCTAGAATGTATACACCAAAGATGGGGACATCTAGGAGGTATGCACCAACATTGGGGACATCTAGATCATTGTATTCTATTTGTATATTTATATCATTGAGCTCATGGAAGATATGATGTAAAAAATGTATCTTTGTTCTTATTAAGAAATTGTAAATGGGAAATATATCATGAAATTATGTAATGTGAAATTGTTACTTGAATTATTGAAATGATTCTTTGCTATGCAATGGAAAAGTTTGAAATGGTTATGCTTCAAATGTGCATCTTGTTATTCATATGAAAAGGAAAAAAAATATTGTTCATAATGTTAGTAGGATAAATTATTCACTTGTCGGTAAAACATAGTAAAAACAATGGATAGAACAATGGGCATGTTACAATTGTAGTTTATGTCATTAAAAAATTTAAACATTATATCACTGGTTATCTCATTTTTGTTCATATTAATCATACAAAAATTTGATACTTAATGAACAAAATAGTGATTAGTGAATGCCTTGTTAGATGGTTATTGTTTTTATAGAAATTTAATATCACTATAGTATATAAGCTAGGCAAGCAAATGCGGTGGCTGATTTTATCTCTATGCTAAATATCAAAATAGAAGCACTTGTGGATGACTCTTTTCCTAGTGAACACCTATTTTCCTTAATGGTGCATACACCTTGGTATGTAGATATGGAAGACTATTTAATTACAGGAAAGACACCTTTACATCTTTCACCAAGAGAGAGGTGTCATTTAGTTGAACACAACTTTCCATATTCATGGGTGGCTAGCTACCTCTTTTACATAAGACCTAATAATGTTATGCACAGGTGCATAAAATAAGATGAAGCTTATGATATTCTTAAAGCTTTTCATGATGAGCCTTGTGGCAGGAACTTTGCAGCCAAAAGAATAGCTCTCAAGATCCTAAATAGTGGATACTATTGGCCAATGTTACATAAATATGTAATTCATTATACAAGAAGATGTGATCATTGTCAAAGGATGGGTAGGCCTACAAAAAGTGATGAAATTCCCCTGCAACCAGAATTGGTAATTGCACCATTTGATAAGTGGGGCATTGACTTCATTGGAGCAATAGATCCAACTTCCAAAAATAAAGAGTGTATACTAGTATCTATCGATTGCTTAACCAAATGGGTAGAAGTTAAAACCTTCTATTTTGCTAGAAATGGAAAAGTAGCAACATGCTTATATGAGGATATATTTAAAAGTTATGGAGTGATTAGAGAGATAGTTAATGATCAAGGGCCACAATTTACCTCATATATGGTTGCTCATCTAGTTAAGGAATATGAAATCAGACACAAGATATCAACTCCTTACCACCCATAATCAAATGGAAAGGTTGAGGTTTACAAACAGAGAAATTAAAACCATATTAACCAAGGTAGTCAAATTACATAGAAATGATTGGGCAGCCATATTACTAGAAGCAGTATGGGCTTTCAAGACAACTTGAAAAACAACCATAAGATTTACACCATATGAATTAGTATATGGGAAAAAATTTGTCCTCCCTTTGAATTTGAACATAAAACACTTATAAAAATGGTACAAATTGGAATAGATATCTCTGAAGCTCAAAAGGATAGACTATACCATCTTAATGCTTTGGATGAGTTAAGGATGGAAGTAGTCCACCACACAAAAAATTTGAAAAAAAAAAGAGAATGAAATGACATGACCAATACATCAAGACTAAAGAATTTCATGAAGGAAACTAGGCATTGCTATATGACTCAATATATAATGACCATAAAGGAACATTACAAGCAAGGTGGTTGGATCCTTATGAAATAAATCATTTTTTCAAAATGGTGCAATATAATTGACAATGATTGATCCAGTTAGATTTTATTTAATGGTAATTGGACACCATCTCAAAATCTAGAAAAAATCCATTACATAAAGATGAATTTCTATAATAATTACATCAACAATTTGCACCACCATCATCATTAGTAGATTCACCATATATCACCTTGCTTGATGAAACCACCAGATCATCCATTGCCACATATGTAGATGAGCCCACTATCTTACCTTTTGAGATTCCACATGTATTATTTTATTTCCACAAATAAAAATATAAAAAATAAAAAATAAAAATCACACAAACACACACACACTACACATCAAATAAAATCACACAACCAAAGAAAGGCATTGGCAGTACATGCAACAATCTTACCAACAACTTCTTTTCAAGGGACTTGTAGCAACAAACCTGCAACAACTACAAAAGGGACTTGATTTTTTACTACCCATAGTCGCTACCTAACAAACACGTCCACATCTATGCAACCACTCTTACCACCAACTAACATCACTATCATAACATGTACTATTTTGGCCAAATTTCTCTACAACTACATGCAACCATTCCAAGTTTGTTGAATAAGCACACAAAGCACATTGAATTACACTCCAAGTCACATTTGTGCATGTCGCAATCTTTCTTTTGTATATGTCTACTTCCAAACATGATTCGTTACTCACATGGTTTCCAAATATGAAAAATTCAGTGTAGTCACATTCATTCACCACCACCATCACATTTTTTCAAATGGTTCATTCCTGGTGACCATTCACACCACCTCACATGCATCTCCTTTCACCTCATTGAAAATATTCTAGCTATTTTTCACATTAATAAAATTAATTAACATTACCTCTATTTATTTTCTCTACACTCGCATTTGCACAACATTTATTTTATATATTATATACAAATCCACGATGCTTTCAACATCCTCCCTTTCGTACTTCTTGAATATATTTTCATTTGAGGATAAATCAATACTTTAGTGGGGAGGATTCCACTATAATTACAATATGGAAAATATTTGGGACATGCCAAGATGCTAAGAAATTTCCTTTCATAGCTAAAACACAACTGGTTAAGTTGCATATACCCATAATTTGTTTAGCATGAGCGAACTCTTGTAGAAGGCACCAACAATAAGAATAGTGAAATCATGAACACAACAATCATTGTTAATCAAAAAGGAAGGAAATAAGGAACAACACAAGAAGGTTGAAGAAGAATTCAAAAGTAGGTTGCAGTATATAGAATGGGTGGAGATATTATTAGAAGAGACCAACAGCCCACACAACATTGTTAGACAACCAAGAATACTTGTCTATCTTTTAGCAAGCAAGGTGGTCGGACTATTTTCTTTGACTAGCAAAGAATAATGAGGCTATGACACAACATTTTTCCAAGACACTACAAAACCATGAAGCCATAGTAAGAGGACTGAAATTTGATTCCTAAGAAGCAACAATTGTAGAAGTATTTGAGTTTCCTACAATTGGAGAATAATTTCTAGTCAAATTCGATGCCATCATAACTCGGGTCAAATTCGTGCAACAAGAGGAATTAGACTCCTCAACCCAAGGTTCCAAACATATATCCTTACCTTGGTTATGGGCATCTATATTTATGTATATAATTAAGTACTTAACCTATGATTGCAGGCAATCATTATTGTATACACTACATTTTAAATTATTGATCCATATTTGTCATGAGAGACTTGTAAATGTTCCCAATTACTTGTACAATTTTTAAAAAATAATGTCTATTGAATATAAGAGGAAGAGAAACCTATCAAATTTATCCCATCACTATTTAGTTGTCCTATTGATAAAAGGGAGTCTCAATTCCTAGTTCCTAGATGTTTCTCCTAAAAAATTATTGGTATGAATGGCATACCCTTGAGTATCCAATTGAAGAGAACGGTGCATGAGAGGAAAATGAGCCACTAGAAGAAGAGGAAGAGGAATATACAACCTCTTCCCCACAAGTTGAAACACCTACCTATAGCAATAACGAACAACTAGAGCCAAAGATGCAGGAAACTCAACCCACAACCTTTGAGACACAACCCATAGCATCTCCAAGTTCTAAGTCCCTTGTCTCCATAAAACCCCTTCTATGCTTGAAACACAAAATAAAGTGTGCACCTTCCTCTTCTACAACCAAAAAGAAACACAAAGGGAATATGCAACCAAAAAGGTGTTCACATCACCTAAAGGAAAAAGGGGTTGCAAGAGGAAGGTTTCATTCTAAACAAAAGAAGATTGTCCTGGTGGAGTCAAAAATATATTCAGAAAGAGAGTAGTAAAAAAACATGCAACTCATGTGTTTGGACACAAGTTCAAAATATATCTAAAGAAGACCTATTTGCAACAAGAAAGAAAGCTAAACCTCCTAGTAGTCTAGGAAATCAAGAGATACTTGTTTAATCTGCTAAGTCTAATGAATGCTTTTTTGGGGGGATGAAAAAGTATTATTTATAGAAGATAAAGAGGAAACTAACGAGTTTCAAGTAACTCTTCAAAAAATTAAAGAATTAGAAGAATACTTAAAATAATACCAACATATGAAAATAGGGTTGGATAATAAATTTAAAGAGTTGGAGGGTCAGATGCAAGCCTACCAACAACAAGGGACATGATTGGATAAATTGGATCAAATGGCCATCCTTGAAATAAACAAGAAAATACCAAATCTTGATCAACAAAACAACTCCCCAACAAAACTTGCAACCCCAACTCTGGTCACTCTTGGATTGAACTTGTGGAATAAGATGGAATAAATTGCTCAAGTAAAACATGAGTGAAATAAATAGAAAGGAGAAATGACAGAGGCATGAAAAATAAGTTGAGAAGAATTAAAAAATTAAGATATCAATGCTAAAAATTGATCAAATGGCTAGCATGAGTGTTCAACTTATGAGATACAAGCCACTTGCCAGGATTTATGCCCTATTCCTACAAGAACAATTGCTAAGTTTTCAAATTATTCAACTGATTAATGATCTCCCTATTTCGTTGTGTACAACAAAACTATTTTTAACAACTTATTAGAAAGCCACCCAAGAAATGCAAGACCAGTTATGTGAGTTTTATTTACATGAATTAGTTGTTCCATATGACACCACCTAGAACCCATTGATTTTTGTGGGAGATGTTCAAATAAAGGTATTAGCATCATCCATCTGGAATGAATACCAAAGAGGCCTATTGCAGCAACATTATCATGAAAGGGAGAAGTCACTTCCCCTTAAAATCAAAGCAGAGGCATAGGACCCTAATGAAGTGGTGGAGGAATGGATTGACTTAATAGACAAACCAGGGTGGAGAAAAAATATTTTGGATTACAAAGAAACAAATTATAAAAGATTCAAAGAATTAGCTTTTGGAGTAGGTAGAGAGGCACTCAAATTCTCACAAAATAGATGAAATGAGTTAACTTAGGAACCAAAAATCAAAGATCCCCACTCTAGTTTCAACTACTTAGCATTAGTCACAAGGGCACATTGGTATATTAGAGCATCCCATGCACATAAGATTACTTGGTTTATCCTGAAAATTTATCCTCCTCTTCTCCTATATCCAATTCCATATTGGTTAGGAAGAAATGAAGCACAAGAGACAATAAAACATGTTAGATGGGAGAGGTTTTCTACATAGATTGGATTCTACTTGAAGAAAAGAGAGGGAGTTACTGACTCGGTAGACTATATAACCACTACACTACAATATAACAAGATGTCCTAAATTACTTGTAGACAAGAAAAATGCTAAGTTGGGGGGGTTGATGAATCCTGAAATTGGCCGCATTTCCTTCTTTTAAGTTTCACATTTCTCATGAAATTTCTGATAGTTTTGAGACATTATCCATACTTTTCTATTTAGCTTGAGTATTAAATCATTAAGGATGGTTAATATTAAATTGATAAATGATTGTGTGCATTTGTGAATATCTATGAAATGTGATAAAGTTTTATATTGATTATGATTATTAATGATGGAGATGATTTTGAGGAAACTAACCCCTGTGTAGCAAATGACCAACCACCCACAACAAAGGATGTTTGTCAAACTACAATAAAAGATGTTTGTCAACCATTAGTCAAAGGAATGATGGCTTAAACCACATACACTATCCTGCAACTAGTGGAGGCAATGGTTGAATATTGTGGAAATGGTTTAGCTATAAATCATTTTATTGTTATTGATGTTGTCACCAAAAATAAGATAATTATAGAGATAAGAAGATATTTGTGATAACAATAGATCATGGTTCATAAATAGTTATGCCATGTTCTACACATTTCTAATTATAATTGCCTTCTTTATGATGGATAGCCTTAATGAGATTATGATATCCACACCTCTGCATAGTTAATTAACCATTTTATGTAGGATAGGAATAAGTCATCTCTCTATGTTTTTGGGTGAGATGACATTTGTTTACAAGTTGTTTTGATTCTAGAATAATCAAACTCTCAGGATTTCGCATATATAGTAGATCCTATGTGAAGTCGAGGATCTAGTGGTAGTAGATTTGGTTATCAACACTTTTGTCAATCAATACTTTGTTATCAATTTGTGTTATCTTTTCAAAATGCAATAAAAATGGATTTAGTCAATCATATGGAATTCTAAGTTAAGATCTAATAGAGATATGTGGGATTGCAACTACTCAAGAAAGGGCCACTTGAGGTAATTGCAATACTTCACATAAGTTTAGGTTGTTGTTAATAATAGAATAAATTATTAAGTTGTATTTCTTCATTTGAATTAATTGATTTGATAAGTAGTGATCAATTATTATAGATAGTTGTTTAAAATTAAGTTGCATACAAGTAGTTACAATATAGTTGAGTTATTTAGTCACTGCCTTTACAGGAGTTTCTACCCATAACAATTGTCATATAGTTAAGTTTATTTATAGATGAGTGTGTTTTTAGTTTAGTTTGTTTCCATATAAGGTTGTTTTCGATTAAGTCTTCTAGACACAATTTATAGGACAAGTTAGAATCCTTAACTACACATACATTGCCAACACCATCCAAGATCATAAAATTATTTCTCATAAGTGGACTGGTGATGAACCATGTCATTGAATGCTTTTAATGGTAGGCAATTGAATAACCATGGCAATCGAATAACCATACTAAGTGAGTACTATGTTGAGTGCATAGTCAAATACATCGATATGAATCTCAAAGGGGTACACAATGTTAAGTATTGCTCGAATAGGTGTTGGGTAGAGACATTTCTTAAGCTCCTCAAAAACATGATATTGCATAAGGGTCCAAACAATTTTTTATTTGGTGTGGATGATTTGACTAAGAGACCAAGTGATGTATGAGAATAGGGAAATAAAATTGCAATAGAAGTTGAAAAGTATGAGAAAGGTACATAATTTGGTGATGTTACATGGATTTGATAGATCTTGAATTAGATTTTTTTTGGATGCACATGTATTCTTGCATGATCAATGATGTCTCAATTATTTAGTTTGTGTTGTGTTGAATACACTCTTTGCAAAGTTGGCTTGCAACATGTATTTATGAAAAGTATCTAGGACACAAGATACTTTCTCTACATGATCCTCCCAAGGTTTTTTGAGATGAGATATTCATCCAAGTAGAAAATGTAAAAATAATTGGTGGACCGTAAGGTATCATTCATCAAGTGCATGAATGGCATTGGTGCTATTGGTGCTCCAAATTCCATTCTATAATCTTAGGGTATATTCTTAAAATCTAGACTTTGAGACTTATGTCAGTTTAGAATGATAAGGAAACGGCCACGATCATATTACAATTAATGTAGGTCCACTAACAAGAGCAAATAAATTTTCTACACTTCTAGATTTGTGGGGCCATGGAGGGTATTCTTAGAGATCTTAGAATATAATCAAATATAAATAAAGAATTATTGGTCACACAAATTTTCCACACCCTTGTGTAGGGATACCTTAGTATTTGTCACTAAGAACCATTAACATTGGGTTATTGGTCGTACAACCCAAATATATTTCAATAAATCATATTATAATTAAGTTACACAAGAAACTAAAGATGCACAACTAACTTTTATATCCAAAGGTAAATTGCTTATAATTTCATGCTTCACATGCAACTTGATACCCATAAATATACACCTCTCTAAAAATGACATACAAGTTCAATCTATTAAAATATGGTGAGATGAAAAATATTGAGTTGTGTTGAATTATCTAACTTAACCTACACTACCTATGAAGAACAAGAGGATATTTCAATGAATGGATGGAACAATTACTAAAAGGGTTGGATCCTTGATCCACTATTGATAGAGATAAGATCTAAGAAGAGGCTCAACATATGTGTTAATATGATCCTTATAGAAAAATATGAATCAATATAGAACACTAAATTAGAAATGTATATTTAAATCCAATCAATCTAGTTACAATTTTATTTGAGTACAACTCACAAACTCAAAAAGTTTCACATGATCACATCTTTAACATGCCTAATTGATTAAAGAAACCTCATATGTTGTTATTAAAATAAATTTCAAAGACTTCAAAATATTTTGAACAAAAACAACTACAATCAACCAATCAAAATACAACAACAAACTAGCAAATGTAGCCCTAGAGACAGTCAACACATGATAATAATTTTGTAAATTTCATGTTGAAGTTGCATGTAAATGATTAAAACATCTCTATAAAAAAAATGGGTTACATGAGAAGAAACTGATAAATTTGAAATATATGTGATTAAACATATAGAATAGCATTAGTTTCTTCGATTGTAAGTTCCTAATATGTATGTATGTATAGTTCTTGTCATAATTTTTATTGGAAAAAAATGATTCTCTTGAAATTACTTGTGAATTTTGAAAAAAGAAAGATCTATAAATTAAAAGAAAAGGCAACCTTTGTGAAATGGTGTGATGGTTTGAAAAACACCACTTAAGGCTTATATAAAGCATTTATGTGAGACTTGAAAAGGTATAGAGAACATTCAAGGATGGAAAAAGTGGTTTGGTGAGTTATGGGCATTGGAGAAGGGGGCACACAGAGTGTCCTACCCAAGGTATAGAGTACACTCGAGACTATCCTGACTAGGGCTTGGGCATTTACACGTGTGTGAGCATTGTTCTATTGAACCAACACTTGTATAGAGCGTTGTACTACATTTTGTTACTCCTAGATTGTTACATAGCAAGAGCCAATACTATCGACATCTTCCTAGAGTGAGAGTGGTTTTTCCAAGTGTTGTTATTCAGATAAGTATTGAAAACCATTGACTCTAAAATATATTGAGAATATTAATTATATGCTTTGGTGTTAATCTAGATGAATTATATGGATGTGTATTCAATTTACTATTTTAATTATTTACTTTAGAATCCTTGTCTAATTATTACATATTACAGTTACATAGGTTAATCTATATTAATTACTCACATCATTTTAGTAATATTACATCTTGTAAATTACCTTAAAAACTCACATTTAATCTATCAAATTCGTTGATAATACTTAAACAACTTTAGGGAGAAAAGTGTCATTACATTGCTAGTGTGTTGAAGTACGGCATTACTGCCCTAGATTACAAATGAAGCAGTGACTGCATAATTTCAACCCCCTTGTTCACCCATAACTAAAATTATAATTCCTAAACTCGATAAGTAGGAGGTATTTTCCACAATGAGTCAAATTATGATATTGCTATCAAGATTCAACCGTGTAGTTTTTCAAGTCAAACTCATTGACCCATGTTGCATGAGTAGTGGTTCACAAGAACCCATCTCTAATGATAATGAATGGTCCATGTAGCACTCATTGCATCTAGGTGGTGCTCACAGAGGTGAAGCATTGGGCCTTCTCGGGAGGTCACCCATCCCAGTACTACTCCAACTCAACTAGGTGGTGCTCACAAAGGTGAAGCATTGGGCCTTCTCGGGAGGTCACCCATCCCAGTACTACTCCAACTCAACGTTGAGTTGGAGTAGTACTGGGATGAGCACCACCTAGATGCAATGAGTGCTAAGTGGACCATTCATTATCATGAGAGATGGGTTCTTGTGGATCACTACTCATGAAACATGGGTCAATGAGCTTGACTCGAAAAACTACAAGGTTGAATCATGATAGCAATATCATAATTCCTAAACTGTAACTTCTCCACCATTTAAGGAGAAGATGTCATATTATACATATGGTTAGAAAAAATTCATGCGTAGAACCATGAGTTTATTGTCATGAAACCATACAAAGTCAACACTAATACACAAATATATATACAAATAAAATACATAATAATGAGGCGTACTTTACATGATTCTAGGAGAAATCAATTGTACGCATTTCTTCTCAACAGGCTTAAAGAAGTAATTTTAGTCCATCCTTGGGCAATCTTAATGTCCGGACAAAGAACATATAATAACGTTTCACGAAGTAATTGCAAATAATGTCTACTTCTTTGACTACAATAAACACAACTCTGTTCAAATGTGCAAATAGAATTTGTTCATGATTTACCCCGTTAACTTACCCAGTTCAGTTTTAGGTAAGCTACCATGTATTTGTGCATTCAATCGATACAATAACACCCTGCTCAATTCCTCCCGAGGAAAGTATGTAGCTAGTCACTCACTCGAGCTCACATCCATAGGGTAGCTTCCAAGTACTCTCATGAATGTTGCAAATTCCTGCACGGTAGAACATATTTGTCAATTTGTTCACAACTATAAGATAAAGGTGCAAACAGATTTAGGTGACTATGGAGAAACCCGAAACATCCTTTCCAAGGTTGACAATCTGGGATATGGGTCATGACAAATTAGGATAATACTTGCCATTGTTTAAGATACAATACAAGTTTTCCAAAATAAGCATTTATGCATCCAGCAATCAGAACTGGAAATTTTACTTTTACCATGAATGAATTAAAATTTCAGATCCTAAGAACAAGCGATAAAGCATGCCACTGCACTCAAAAACAATGTGCATTCCATAAACAAACAAAGCAGCCTTGTTGTAATGGCTCGCAGATAGTCCTTTTTATCCTAGTTGCAGAGCTTTAATAAAGACATTATTTTCAAATTTCAGAAAAATGTCTAACTGAACAAGCAAAAGGAAAAAGCATGCTATAAATTGAAATATCTTCAGAATTCAACTTATGGCAATCCACTCATTACGTTCAAGAATATTAGAGGGTGGATAAAATATACTTAACGTGAAATGCACTTATTCAGAACATTTCTAATTGCATTTTCATCTAGATCCAGCACCCTATTTACATATACCACATTTTCATTTCTCAAACCTGTTGATGTTGAAGAAGACACGGATATAAATACCTGTAGGTGCCCAAGAGCATTTTGTGCCCGTGCATCAGCCATTGAAGCTTCAAAATCAACATAGAAAAGATAATCGAAATACCTGCAGGATGAAAATATATACATATAAAACAATTAAAATATGATTCCAACTCATAAATAATTTCAATTAATTTTGGTTCTTGATATCATTTGTACTGTGTCCAATGGTATAAACTGAAGGAACTTATGGATAAAGAATTAATTACTTCCTTCTAGTGACCCTTATTTGAGAGTAATATTAGAAAGAATTCTGGGAAACAAGCGAGTAAATATACTGACTTGGCAGCGCCATTGTTGCAACCATCCATTACACGTAATGGCCGTTTTCTTTGGGGACGACTCTCAATCTGAAATAATGAACAATCACTTTCAATGATATAAAGTGTTATAATTCATGGCTGCTTCCAAAATTACAAGCAACAAAATTATTCAGTTAAACAGCCAGCCTTCCATAAAGCAAAGAATTCACCAACAATGCTGTTGGAATGTCTCATTTTGTACTTGAGAATAAAGACCTGTAAAATTTAAATTAGGATGTATTCTATATAAGGTTCTCTAACAAACTGTAGCAAGAAATCATATTAATTATCAATGCAGTCGTTAATATCATTAGATCAGGTACAGTCCCCATAGAAGAATAACCTTACAATTTCTTGAAAGTTTTTTCTAGAACTCTCTTCATCATTGTTTTTTATTGGGCAAATATGAAAGAACTAGGGGCGCCTGCCGCAGCATCAATCAGCACACTGTCAAACTTAGAGGACCCCATTTGGATAAATGCCACATGATGGAATCCAGTTTGGACCCTCAAATTATCAGACTACATAATCAAGGTGAGTAGGAAAGAATGCAGCAGAACTCGAACCCTAATCGTCATCACAATAATATTACCACCTTACTGCTAGAGTAGGCCCGCTGTACACATTTATATGAGATTCCTTAACAGTTTTAAGATAGTTTTGAAACATTATGCAATGCTCCAATTTCGGGAGTTGAGGAGATGAGTTTCAGGTATGGCTGGAAAGAACCCCTTATTTTGGGGATGGTACAAGGGACATTGTGCACTAGAATTAGGGACACCCACACAAATAACTAATATAGTATAAAAGTAATAATGAATATGAGAAAATATACAAGCAGCAAGAAATGATATTGGATATGGAAGAACAGTCAAGAAATCATGACAGGACCAAGTTCGTGTAGTTCTCAAGGTCTCACAAATTTTTGCAAATAAAGTATTGTATCAGATGTGGCAATAAATGTATGTGCAACACAATGTGCAATAAGAACATAGAAATAACTCAAGCAAGAGAAAGTATATATAACAATCAAAATGAAACATCATCTTTTAAATTAAGCAATAAATTCTAACGGTGAAACCTAGTAGCGCTCTCAAAATAAAAATATATCAAACTATCTCCAAGCATTTGTTGGCCGTTCACATTATTAGAGAAAACAAACAAGATATCTCATAAATTAGAATCGCCACCTCATGCAAAAATACACTGAGTATCACACATAAATTTATTTGTATAAAGTTTTATCAGAGCGAAACCACAATAGTGGTTTACAATTCAAGTGAGGAAGGAAAAATCACAAAAAACAACTCCAAGGCAAAAAAAAGTGATTTTAGGGGTTGTACGAACGTATTGGTTCGACCGAACCAATAGGCTTTGAATCTTGACCACCAAAAGAAACAAAAAAATGCATAGAAAAAGGGTTTGAACGAACCTTTTTGAAGGGGTTCGCTCGAACCATGGTTCACTCGAACCCTTATGGGCCCTCATCCCCCATCTGAGACACAAAAAAACCTAAATTTTGGCACTTCATAGCTTGGGTTGAGGTTGAAAATGGAGGAATATTCACAAACCCAACTAAAATCAAGTAGTCTTCAGAACGAGCTATCCAACAAACATAATTTTAATATGCTTTGGTTTTATTATGTATGTGTTTTTTTAGTTTTATTAAACATAGGTTTCTCACCGAAAATCCGCCTCTTTGTTTTGCACATGTGGAAAAATAGCAAATTATCAAAATAATTTTTTTTTTAATATGTTCATGTTGGGTATTGATGTTCTTGATCTATTAAAAAATAATAATTTAAATTTCGATACATACAGAAAAAATTATGTTGTATACAGTCCACCTATGTCTGAATTGCAATTGGTTTGACTTCGAAATTTGATTAAGGAAAAAATATTCAATAAAAAACTATGAGACCAAATGAAAATGCTAAATATCATTGTTACAAATCTAAATTTGAAAAATTTAGAATTTTATTTTTCATACAAAAAAAGTTTTGTTTATGGGGAACGTCACTTTTTAAAAATGTTGTTTTCTGAAAAAAAATCAGTTTTCGTGGGAGATGGAAAAAGAAAGAAAATCTGATTCCAAAAATTTTGAAAAAAATATTTTTAGAATCTACAGACAAAATGTGACGAGACTCTAGTTTGCATCATCTTCAAATTCCTCACGGTTTAGCAACTATAGGTGTCCAAATGTGAAGATTTAGTTAAAAATAATAATTTTAGTGTCCAATTTGACCAAAAAATTGTAAACCACTATTGTGGGATCACCCATCAAGGCATGATAATAGTAATACCCTCCTTTTTTATGTGTAATAATCATGTGATATTTGTTAAAGTAATTATTATTTAGTAATTGTCAATTAGCTTGTAGTCATTGGCTTTAATAAAGTTGAAGTCGGGGTAATCTTTATGCTTTATTAGTTTATTCATTTTAATCCCATATTCACATTTATAAGAAAGATCTCACTTCTTATTTAATTAATGTATATCTTGGTAATCTTTTTGTGCTCTATTTTTTTGTAATACAATATTAGAGATCAGCGAGAGCTTCAAAAACTGTGAGAGTGTAAAGACCTAGGGATTACTGCCGGAAAAGGTGGATCAAAGGATCACTAATAGCATATAGTAGAGAGCCAAAAGGATTCATACAGAAAATCATAAGGAATCGTGTTGGTTTTAAAAAATCGTGCGAGGATTTATTATTGAGAATTGCAAATTTTTCAATGAAAATTTGTAGTTTTTTTAACAAGTAAAATCATGCAATTTGTTTAAAAGGAAAAATTGTTGATCAGATTATGGTAAAAATCATGCTAGTTTAAAAGAAAAATTCCCACGAGAGCTTTTTTTAATTAAAATCATGCCAACTAGGGCACGTCCAGGTCAAATGGTTGTTTAAGGTTTTATCACAAGTTTTTTCTCAGAAAAAAACACCAAGGGTTTAAAACACGGATTTAAGTCTGCAAATTGAAAAAAAAAGTGCCAATTTTTACTATTTCGACTAGGATTTCTACCGCAAATCTAGGGTTTTGAATTTTTTGCAAGTTCGTTCTACTCACACCTAAAAATATGGCATCTGCAACTAGGGCACAAATTCTTGCAAAGCTTATTGCAGCAACAACATGATCAAAGAGGCATTTATTTTTTGTCTTACTTCAAGACAAGTTGGAGGGAAAAACATTTTTAAATGGCCTCATTACCCAACATCATGTTGAAAGGCAACATGAGATTCTTTGGTAAAAATTACAATACGTGGAAGAAGCATATGTTGACTGTGTTTGTGAATAGGCGTCAAAACAATTGTTCTTGATAAAGATTCTCGTCCAGCGACTGCAAGTAAAGATCAAGACAAATTTGATAAACATGACAAAGAAGCGTCATGTTGATTAGATTTTCTGTTACAGATGAAATGTTTCCATAAGTCTAGTTTGAGATGACTTTTCCAGAAATTTGGAAGCATCTGCAAGAGCTGCATGAGACTTTGGACAAGGGCTGTGCCTTCTTCCTGAAGAACATGCTATTTTTGATCATGATGGCTAAGAAAGCATCCTCGCAGGAGCATTTTCTCAAAATAAAGAACATCAAAGATTAGCTGTCAAGCATTGGTTAGAAGATGGAAAGAGGAGAACATGGCAGTAATCACGTTGAAAACCTTACCACATGCTTATGAACATTTTATTGACACCCTAAATATCACCTCTATGAATGTTGACATGAAGTTTGAAGAGTTGTGCAATAAGTTCTTGTAGCAAATAAATGGAAGAAACACTTTGATGATAGCAATAAGATAGAAGATGTGGAACAGGAATTTGCAGCCAAAGACAAGGGCAAAGGCAAATGATCACAAAAAAGGACAAGGCAACAATGAGGATGCATCAAGCCCCAACAAAAGGCTCATATAGTAGAGCATTCAGAGGAGGAGTCAACCTTCTATGCATTCATGGCCAAAAGACCAACAAATCAGTCCAAGTCATCTGCATAGTACATAGATTTAGGAGCATCACCTCGCTTCACCAACAAGCAAGATTGGTTCACGAAATACACAACTTGCTCTGACTTAGTGATCTTTAGTTGTGGGGAGGAATACAAGGTTGTTGGTAGAGGAATGTACAAATATCCTCTAGAGGCAAATAATTGATTTTTCCCAATGTGTACTATGTGTCAAGAATGGAGCTTAATCTACTCTCAATAAATCAGATTATGAGACATTGTCCCAATCTAGATGTCATCTTTAGCAAAGATAAATGCTGCATAGTTGACAAGGAGATCAAGAAGACTATTGCTCTTAGTATAGAAGATCAAGGACTGTATAAACTAGTTGATACTAGGCAAGTTAAGGAGCATGCATTGGGAGCCAAGAGTGCATCTAACATCAGCACACTTTGGCATCAACAATATGGGCACCTCAATTTATCCTATCTCTCTCAGTTGGCTTGAGAGAATTTGGTAGATGGACTTCCTGTCATTCGACAACAAACATAGGGTGTTTGTGGAGCTTGCCAAGCAAGGAAGTAGCACATAACTTCGTTTGATGATGGACAAGCTTGGAGAGGCAAGAGAGTCCAATAGTTGGTTCATGCAGATATTTGTGGACCAACAAGCATGGTATTTGTCAATAATGCTAGATTTTCTTTTTTGTTTGTTGATGATTTTAGTAGGAAAATGTGTGTATTTTTTAAAATTAAAAATTCCAAAGGTTCAAAGCATTAGTTGTAAGAGCCAGATTGTGACATAACCACTCTTAGATCTAATAATGGCAGAGAATTCTATTCAAAAGAATTCAATAACTTTTGTTCTAAACACAACATAAAAAGACAGTATACTACACCCTACACTCCACAACCGAATGGAGTAGTTGATGTTGCAAGGTGTGCGCCCTTGGTCTCCTTGTGTTGTGCAGCGCAACACTTGGGTTCGTGACATGGCTTATCCGCCTCTCGTGGATTCATTAACTTTGGTAGTTGTATCAGGCATTAATAGGTCAATCTTTTGGTGCAACAACAACTATCTATGCAACAATTGGTATCAAAGCCTAGGTCACGGGTTTGAACCCCTCGCTTGCACTAGGGAAGGGGGGGGATTGTTGTAAGGTGTGCGCCCTTGGTCTCCTTGTGTTGTGCAGCGCAGCGCTTGGGTTCATGACATGGCCTAACCACCTCATGTGGATTCATTAACTCTGTCGGTTGTATCAAGCATTAATAGGTCGAACTTTTGGTGCAACGACAATCGTTTGTGCATCAATTGAGAGCTAAAACCATACTATCACAGAGATGGCTCAATGTATGATGGAAAACAAGAATGTTCCCAAGAGATTTGGGATGAGGCAATATATACAACAATATATTTGCTAAACACATCTCTAATACAAGCAATGAAGAACAAGACCCCAAAGGAAGCATGGTCTGGGAGGAAGCCCAAAGTCATCTTAAAGCCTTTGGTTCCATTGAATATGCCTAGAAACCAAATGAGAAGAGAACCAAGTTAGATCCTATGAGTAAAAAACTAATGTTTACGAGGTACAATGACAATCATAAGGCTTACAGGTTGATTAATGTTGACACCAATTGCTTGACCTTCAGTCGAGATGTCATGATTGATGAAGAAGCTAAGCCTTTCTAGACTTCTCTTGAGTTCAAGATTACCGAAGAACAACTTATTGTGGCTAAGGATTTACATGTTCAGCTTCAAGTAGCTCCACCTTAAAAAGGGGAGGATTCTAAGCATATGGAATCTCCCAAGCCAATAATAGTCCCAAATTATATTTATGATAGCTTGAATTAGCATTCACATGACACAAGAACAAGTAGGCCAAGTCATAGTGACAATACTGATTTGGATAAAGAGAATCCTAAGAAGAGACCAAAGTGGCAAGAAAGCGCCATTGGAGATGTTCAAGCAAGAGAAATGATCGAGGGATGATCATTGAGAACAAAGAGCAAGAAGGACATGGTTAACTTTGATCTAATGGCCAATACCCAAGGAGTTTATGAGCCATAGGTATTTGAGGAGGCAAAAAGAAAACTTGAACGGGAAAAGACCATAGTAATCAAACATTATTAAGCAAATAAGACTTGGGATCTCTCAAAACTACCACCAAGGAAGAAACCCATTGGCTGCAAATGGGTACACAAGGTCAAATACAAGGCAGATGATACATTAGAAAAGTGCAAAGCTCAATTGCTTGCAAAAGGGTTCCCATAGACTACGAGGAGACCTTTGCTCCTACAATAAAGATGAGCACCATCCGATTAATCTTAGCCATGGCAACTCAGCTTGGCTAGACAATCCATCCAATGGATGTGACAAGTGCCTTCCTCACTGGAAATTTGGAGGAAGAGCACATGTCTCAACCACAGGGTTTTCAAGTTATAGGTAAGGAGCATCTTGTTTTCCAACTAAAGAAAGCTCTACATGGTCTAAAGCAAGCATCTAGGGCATGGTACATCAAAATTGATAGGTATTTGGTTAAACAAGGATTCCAATCTATACATCAAAAGCATAGGTAATGATCTCATTCTACTGTCCAATATGAGTAAAGCTTATGATAGGACTAATATAGGCCTCTTACATTATCGTCTGGATGTAGAAGTTTGGCAAATATGTGGTAGCATTTTTGTTTCACAATCCAAATATGCTAAGAGTTTTCTCAACAAATTCAGAATGACAAATTGCAAAATCGCGTCCACAAAAGGGTTGAAGCTTTCAGCCAAAACTGTTTTTAAGACAATTAATGAGTTAGTCTACAAGCAACTAGTGAGAAGCCTAATATATCTTACAACCACTAGACCTGATTTGAGCTATGTTGTAAGTTTGATTTCCAAATTCATGACAGCACCAAAGAGAGAACATTGGACTACAGCAAAGAGGGTGTTGAGAAATGTAAAAGGGAGACTTTGGCATTCTGTATAGTAGAAGCAAAGAATCTAAGCTATGTGGATTTACAAATTCAAATTGGGTAAGTTTAGTAGACGATAGAAAATTCACTTCTAGATATGCTTTTAGCCTTGATATGGATGTAATCATATGGACCAACAAGAAGCAACATGCAATAGCTCTTTCCTTGACTAAAGTGGAATAAGGAGCAATAAAAGCAACATGTGAGGCAATTTGGCTCAAAAGGATGCTTTTAGACATGAAAATGTCTCAAACTGAGCCTCTACCCATATTCTATGACAATCAAGGGGTGCTCAAACTTGCCCAGAATCTAGTCTTCCATGAGCGTGCCAAACATGTGGAACCACATTGTCATTTCATCAGACAATTTGTAAAAGATGGACCTATTATGTAGCAATATTGTCCAACAGAACCAAACTGCAAACATTCTTACCAAGTCTTTCAGTCCTAACAAATTTGTAAAATTTCAGGACAAGCTTAGTGTAGTTAGTAGATTGACCATTAATAAAGTATTATTTAGTAATGGTCAATTAGCTTTTATTCATAGGCATTAATAAAGTCATTCAGACTTAAGGATATTCTTTATGCTTTATTAGTTTATTCTTTTTAATCCCACATTCATAAAATGGCTTGTCACCCTTTGTTGTAAACATATATAAGGAATTTCTTGCTTCTTATTTGACTAATGACTATCTTGGTAATCTTCCTATGTTCTATTTTTTTGTAATAATATTTTAAGAAAAGTAGACGAAAGAACAAATAAATTTAGAAAATGAAGATCAAAAATATCTCATTGCATGGTTATATAAAACCATATAGAAGGCAACTTGGGAGCACAAATTTCTCATCATTTTCTACAGGAAAACAATAGTCTTAAAAAAACCTAGATAGTATCCAATTTCCTTGGAAATCTGTAAGAAAATTAATCAATAGCCAAGGCACCAATCAAAAGGACCCACAAATATGGCAAATATCTATTCTTCTTTTTTCGGTTTATTTTTCTTGGTTCAGGTACTATCAAACTTAATAAAATATTAAAAGCTAGGGCTTTACTCTTTGAATGGCTACAAGATTGTAACTAGAAATTGTAACTTACATGGCAATATACATGCTCTGACACATGATTTTGCATCTCAATATTGTTATGCAACCATGAAACATAGCAAATATAAAAAATTCTTGGTG
Organism: Sequoiadendron giganteum; assembly: GCA_007115665.2. Taxonomy (NCBI): domain Eukaryota; kingdom Viridiplantae; phylum Streptophyta; class Pinopsida; order Cupressales; family Cupressaceae; genus Sequoiadendron; species Sequoiadendron giganteum. The sequence continues at coordinate 56,238,743 of CM021102.1, forward strand.
GCACTTAACTCAGCTAAGACTGATTGTGGGAACTACATAGTACGAATTGAACAATCAATACCATTGTTCAAAATATCCGAAGTCGACAAAATGAAAGCTTGATTGCTGTAGCAAAAGTATCTTATAAATAATTTTTCATTGTAATTTTTATTGAAAATAGTCAGTTTTAAAACTCACTAAGTACTCACGAGCATTTCTGAAAAATAATTAACTAGCACACAAACTCACAACTCGGTAGTCTCGCCAAACACATAATGACAGCAGATGCAGCAGAAAAGCATGGGAAATAGACAGGAAAACAATGAAAATCTGCAGGTTCTTGAATTTTTTTAAAACTTCACCCTTGCCATTTCCTCACACAGCATTTACAAATTTGTTTGAGTGAATTGGAGTAAGTTTGAAGTGGATTTGAGGAGCATATCTGTGCAATTTCAAATTTCCAGTTCAGATTTATTTTTTTCTTTTTCTTTTTTTTCCCAAGCATTGCAAGAATGTAATTTTTTCCAAAATGTTAGATTTAGATTTATAAACATGTTTTGAACACATTGAATTCAATTTCCATGAACTTTAACGCTTATTTAAGCTATAGTTTATGAACAAGAAAACTGATTATTTTCTAGTTAGGGTTTAGGGTATTAAAAAAAACTGTTATTTTGCTTAAATTATTTAGTGCTATTGCAATTCAATTGCATTCAATATGCACTTTATGTTATTTTTATTTTATATTGCAGTTTAATTTATGTTTCAAGTTCAAATCGTTATTTTTCATTTTAAAAGTTGGTTTTTTGTACTTAAACATGCTGCATTAACAATTATGTTTCTTACTTTATGAATATTAAGTTAGCATACAATGGCATTAGCATCAACAAGTGGAAGTCAACCTACTACTGAAGGTCACAGGGACAGTGCTTGGAAACATGGCAAACAAGGACCAAAGTTGGAGGCTATTTTTTGCAACTTCTATGGAAAGAAGGTTTCTGGTTACATCAATTGACTCAAATACCATCTTGCATGTATTCCTTGCATTGACGTCAAACCATGTCCCAATGCCACAGAGGAGGCACAATGAGAGATGTAAACAACCCTTGCGTTGTTGGATTAGAAAAAATTAAAGAGGGTGATAGCAAACACAGCCATAGCAGCAAACATTAATCCCAACCTACCAATGGAAACAAAGGTGGATATGACAGAGAATATGGTTCTAGTCATGAGTTCCACGCATTCACAGCACAACCATAATATTATATACATAATCCTAGGTTATAGTAAATAAGTGTAATAATAATATACAATATTTTATATTATTATTACAAATAGAAGTATTTTGTAGAATCTATACACATCATAGAGATGAACTAAATAGTCATCTTGGAGATGAAATGAATGGACATACAATGTTAATAGATATGTACTTTGAATCTCATTTTAATAAATACAATTTTGGGTTTGCATCGATACAATTTTCCAGTTCAATCTTTGCAATCCAATTTCCTATCCTAATATCGGTAAACAGAACATAGGCAATATTTTCATTTTCATTATTCTTCCATCCATTTTTGCAGACCATTTGAAATTATTGTTGGGATCTAGGATTTTCAAAAAACAATTCTTCCATATTTGTAGACAATTTGAAATTTCTGCTGGCATCTAGTGCTTCCAATAAACAATTCTTCCATCCATCTAATTCTTGCAAATCATCTCTCAAAGCAAATTCTTGCACCACGTTGTAAACAAGTTAATCCCAATCGTTTCAAAATTTTGTGCATGTACCACTCAAGTACTTTGCCAATCTCTTGCAATCCTAGCTCCATGTGTGTCACCATTAGATTTGGCCAATGTCATCACTATTGAGAAAGAACATGCAATCAAAGCCACCCAATCGTCTTCTCAAGACCAACTGCAGTCTTGGTGCCCAAATTTGATCCTTACTTGTTATTTGTTTCATTGGGTGCTCCTCCCACACAAACTAGTGCCCTTTCCGAGAATTGATGCACACTCAAGATCAAGAATCATCATAAGTAATATCAGTATATCATTCAAATCCCTCATTTGCAAAGAAGACTAATTTCTACTCATGGTTGTGGATTCATGTCTAGCAAATTGATAATTCTTTTTTTAGGGTTTTCAAATAAATGGGAATTTTAGATTTTTAGTATGGGGGTTGTTTTAATTCAGAGTGTTCAATATAGTCAAGTGTTTTATCTTAAAACTATAGTCAATCTTTTTTTCCTTTTTTCAAATGTGTTTTTGTTTAAAACCAAAGTTTAGGGTGGATCTTTATTGTGGTTGTTAAAGGGAGAATTTTCAATTAGTGAGGAAAAAATCATTTTAGGTCATTGTTAGTTCATTTTTTGCATTATTTTACCCACTTTAGAGTACTTTTGAGGGTAATTTTTTAAAACTTATTGAATATTACAAGCAATAAGTTATTTTTTAAATTGTTGGTGCGCAAAATTCAAAAACCAAAACAAATTTTGCAAACCTAAACAAAACACAATGCTCGGTATACATTGTGCCTTTGGTTCACATTTGCACGTAATGTCATCATGCTTGAATAACTACACCCAAGGTCTAACATAGTTGTAACAATAGTGTCTATGGCATTGCCACTATAAATCATCAAGGAGAAATAAGATCATATTAAATGTAAATCCTAATAGTAAGAAATTATGAGTATATAAGGAAGTTACACCTGCATACAAGGATTCCTTTCTAAGCAAGTGTCATTGATAGGGTGAATCCTTTTCACTTGCTCCCTAACTGTCACATGTGACTCTGCCCTCATGTGCTTTAAGGGTCTCTTTCATGTACTAAAGGGTATATCGGAAACATTACTTTCTTCCATGTACCAATGGGTATATAGGAAAGGTGAGCAAATCAAGATGTTTGGTATATTGGTCTAGTGATATATAAAAGGGAAACCTATTGGAGTGATAAAGAACAAGTTCATCTCCCTTTGACAACAAAATGCATTCAATCACATCAACAATTAGTACAACACTAACTGAAGAGAACACTTAGTTAAATGGTCAAGGCAAGTTGAGAATACTCTCATCTTCAATGATTTATAGTTTGACATTTGTGATTGAGGCACACAGCTAGGTGAACCAACAACAAAGACAAATCCACAGGCATAAAAATTCTAATTCATTGACCTTGATAAGGACCTCAGTTAATGGAGAAGTCTTCCATCACATACAAGGGTGCAACACACAGTGAGAAGCACTACATAAGTTAAAGAATTTGTATGATTCCCATTTAGAATTGGAATTATACAATTGCAATTGAAGTTGTTCAACCTTGAGTTGAAAATGTTGATGTAATGAGTCTAGCTTCAACAATCCATCCAATCAAGCATGATATTGAAGCTACTAGCAAACAAATTGATGTATATATGTTTGTCGTCATAAAAGTTCTTCTTCCCACATGTTCAACTTGTTTGTAGTCATTGCAAGAAAGAAATCAACTAAAGCCACTCACTTTTGATCAACTGGTTAAAAATATGGTTGAAAGAAAAAAGGCCTTTGAAAGAAAGATTAAAACCATAGGAGGAAATATTTGGTATGCTCATCAAAAAAGTTCCTTCTTCCAATAAGGTTTCATCTTCCAAGAATAAAGGAAATAAAAGATAGAGAATGAGGAGGCAAAACTAGTAGGAACAATGGTCAACACCATGAGAAGCAAAATGACAAAAAAAAACATATTTTGCAAATGATGCGGTAGAAAAGGGAGTCATGAGGCTCACAAATGCAAAACATTATGGGATTAAATCAAGGCCTATCAAAAACAAAAAGAAGCAAATAAGAGAAAGAAAAAAATTCTTAGAATCAAATACAACTTAATTTATAATTGAGAATGTGCTTTCCATATCAGATGATGTCAATTATTCCTTAGTGAATTCAACTTGGTATGATGCTTAGGTCCTAGACATTGGTTCCACACAACACATGACTTTCTAAAAAGACTTCTTGAGGAGTTTCATAAAGATGTGGTCCTATATATTTGGAAAATAAAACAAATCTACAACCTAAAGGTAAAGGGACAATTCGATTCAAGTCACCAAGATTTCCAGATTTCATTCTCCACAATGCCTTATAATTCCTTCAACTAAACCAAAACTTGTTGTCTCTAATGCTCATTCAACATCAAGGCCACTCCATTTTGCTAGATGATGGAGAGTTAATAATCAAAAGAAAATGTGATGATATGTTGAAGTAATTAGGTAATCACCTAATGATTAATTATTCTTAATTAATTATTAGGTCCCTTATTACTTTAATTACTTAAGCTAAACTTAGGAGTGTTTTGGACTATTTATAGGTCAAATTATCTCATTGCATAGGATTAGGACACTTCTCACAATCTAATCAAATCCTCATCTAGGGTTTGCACTTTTTCTTTTATAAGCATTCATTTGTACTTTATAATGATCTAGGTATTCAATTCAAATACAATTACAGGTTAATTTCAATATCAAATGCTTGTATGGATCAATCAATTCTCTTCTCAAGGTTGCATGAGCATAATCATTGCTTTCATCTCTTGTATGTGATAGGCATTTTGGTTGCAGGTGATTTCTAGGAGCTATGGGGTTCACTATCAACTCCAACATGGTATTAGCGCACCAAATTTTAAGAGATCCGACCTTGAGGAAAAATGGGTTCATCTTGAAACAAAACGGGCATCACCGTTGAGTCAAGAATAGCCAAAAACCTAACAATCGCCTATTGTTTCGTCAAAATCAGAATATTTGAAAGAAAAAGCAGAAAAGATTTAGCAACAAGGACCTCCATACGGATCCGTAGGCCCTTGCTACATCACTTTTCCTCCCAAATCGTAGGCACTTACAGCTTTTGAAATTATTTTTCTGGATTTTATTAAAAAAAAAATTCAAGCTTTTTAAAAAAAATCAATCAAAAAAAAGGGCTTTAAAAATTGCCTATCGAAAGTTTTGGGTATATGTACCCTAGCAATGGTTGTAGGCATATGCTTGCACGGCTTGCCGCCTGAGTGGGACCACAATACCAGCCAACCTTTGGCAAGTGGTGTTCAAAAGTCGTCTAATGGCCTCCAAAGCCACTAGCACAACTCACCACCCGGGCAAGACCCCCATACCAGGTAGCCTTTGGCAGGCAACATTCAAAAATCATCTAATGGCCTCCAAAGCCACCTGCGATAGCCCTAGCTGGTTGTTTTGCAACCACATACAATTGACATCATAACTTTCTGACCACTATATAAGACTTTGTCGACCTTCTCTACCATTGCCGACGAGGAGGAATCTTTCAAGAATATTCCACATATCTCTAGCAAGGAACGGGTATATTTTGACACCAATTTTTTTTTGCAAGCACCAATTTTTTTCTTAGTAGAAAGAATATTCTTAGCATATTCATTGACGTCAATAGTACGGACAACCGTATGACCACTCAGCCCCCCTCTTAGCCCCCATTTTCTCTAAAGGACCTAAATTTTTTTCATTTTGGTATAACTTGGGCATATGGTGTCAAAATTGGGCAAACAGGATATAGTCAAAAAGTTGGTTCCACGTACTTTCCAGTGGTGCAAGTCTCAATATCAAATTTTTTTGCTAGTTCGTTATATTCTTATTCAAAGTCAGATCATCATTTTCTTCTTTCAAGCTCATAATTTTTTGCCTATATCTCTGATTTTCGTGATTCCAATGACGCTAGAAAGGTATTTCAGAGCTCTTCAGATCCATTCATTCACTTTTTCCAAAATCTGCCCCAAGTACATTTTACTCATTTTTTTGTGATTTCACATTTCTATCAATTACTTGGATGTCTTGGCACTTGGAAAGGATTTGTTTGTATGAGATGACTTCATTTGATCTGTTGTACATGCACTAAGGTTATCAATCTCTGATTTTTTCATTTGAGGAAGTATTATGGGTTTTGTCTGTTCATCCTTTTGTAGTTATCCTAGAAAAGGATAACCATGAGTTTTAGCGAAATGGCATCCTGACACATCTCAGATGGCTTGATCTTTTGGCTTATTTGTATGGACTCGTACCTACACCAAACACACTAGGGAGTTATTCAGCATGGGGTGTTATCAGTGATCATGTTGTAGGAGTGATTTGTTCTAGTGTTGATCATGACACTATGTGTGTTGTATTGGATATTGATTGTCCCCGCACACTTTGGACTCGACTTTAGGAGATCCATGGAGACCCTCATATCTCTCCATTCCCAGAGAATCTTGCTGCACTCTCATAACCCCGAAATTACACCATTACGATAGCCAAAATGCATAAAAAGAAATATTAATAATTTAATATTATGATTATAATTATCAGGAGATAATATTATAATTTGATATTATTATAATTATAAAAATATATGTACATAATATATTAATAACATAAAATTATATATATATATAGGAAACAATTAGGAAAGCAACGATTGCTAATCCAAAGGCAGTGATAAAGGTTATAAACAGCAGCCAGCATAGAGGAGGCAATTAAGGAATAAAAACAACGATTACCCTACATGTATACAGGCAGCGATTAATATTAAAGGCAATAAGCTTGTGAATAAGACGAAAATTGCTGAGTTGGACAAAAAGACAGTCCCAAATTAAGGTTTGAATTAAGAAGGATTAATAAAGGCAGCGATAATGTACAGCAGCAATTAGATAAGACAAACAGCACTTAACCAAAAGTCATGCCTCTTGTTAAGAGATTTCTATTTAAAGAGATGCATCGTTTCATTTAGACAGAAGGATATATGAAGAAAAAAATCATTTGCCAAGATGGGACACGGAATGAATAGACAAAGGTATTTGCAATGAATATTATATACTATATATATAGATTGGATAAAGCAATGGGAAAACAATAAAGAATATACAACAGAATGCTGATAGATAAGAGGAAGGATTGATAAGGAAGCATTCAGAAAAGAATAAGAATGGGCATTCAGAAATGCGGTAGCACTTAAAGATCATCAAAGAAAGGAGAAGAAGAGAGAATAATAGAGATCTGAATGGGAAGGCAGAAGGAAAAAGTCTGCATTCATATAATTAACAGAATTGTCATGTCCCCGAAATTGTAACATTGAAATATGAAGTATTGAAATACAACTTATTAAATACCAAAAATATAAATATAAATAACTGTAATTTAAATATTATTATGGTTATAATGAAATTATAATTATCAATATAAATTATTAACAATATACAATAAATATTAAACAATTTAATTATTAACATAATTATAAGCATCATAATATAATATATAATAAACATACAATAAATTCAATTTATATTAATATAAAATTAATATATTAAAATAAGAAAACATAATATATTGGTCATAAACAGCAACACTTATATAAGGCAGACTTTACACTAATACAAGCAGCGATTACTCTAGACTAAATGCAGCGATTGAAAAGCAGCAAGCAAAAATAACACTATAGGCAGCGATCCCTTAATAAAAGGACATGAGTTTAGAAAGCAACAATTAAGGTGTTGAGGGTAGCGATCCATCTTTAAAAAGCCATAATTAACAATAAAATAAAAAGGGTTTTAAGTCAGCGTTGGCATTGAAGGGAGGTTCATAAAGAGGTTATTTTTCTCCTCAACATTTGAAGATATATAAGAGGAGTAAAATCATTTGAAGAGGGCGTCAAGGAATCAATTAGAAATCTGCATAAAGTAGTAGATTGGAAATGAAATAAAGTATGAGAGATTTATTTGATTAAGTTTATTGTTAAGAATATATTTGGGAAGCAAGTTTAATATAATATATATATATATATATAAACTGATTATTGGAAGATTGAAATTAATTAGAAATAATTATAAAATTAAAATAATTATATATATATGATTGTGCAATAATGATGCTTGCAGTAATTATTGAGCCTTATAAGTAATTACAATCTTAATATAAAAATGAATAAATTAATATTTATTTATATATGTTTTTATCCTATGATCAATCAATTGAAGGAAGATGATTAAGGAATAAAGAGATATGAGAAGTCACAGCAGATCAGGTGATGTATTCACCTAGCAATAATATTTAGCATATTTTGAATATAAGAAACCGATGTTGCTAATTTGATCATTCGTGTTGCTAGACTCATTGACTGTATTGTAATTGGCTTCATTGTATAAACTATTGGGGGAATACACGATAATAATTTAAGGAATTCACTCATATGACTTCTCTTCTGCATTATTAATTCACCTCTCTGTCCAAGAACAGAATTATAGAAACAAATTGAGAAATACGTCATCCCAAGAGGATGACGTCCGATAGAACATAGAACAAAATCGTGTCTTCAGGCATTCTGCATACATTGGTGATCTTTTTGAGCTAGACCATTTAGATAATTCAAGTTGCATTAGAAAAGAAATCATTGCTTGCTCTTTGATATCGGTTTCCTCTTATTGTTAGAAATTCATCTTAATATCTATGTAATATGATAGGGACAATAGTATAAGAAAATATACAACAGAACTGCGAAAGGATAAATGATTATAATTCCTTTATGTTTATGAAATGCATTTCAAATTTAAGTCATAAATGTAACAAAGGAATATACCTATGTATGCATATTGTTGAATTTCCTTAAAAGCATCTCGTTGAATAAACAAACTATCTTTTACTAAGCATCTTAAGTAGAAAGATAAATTGCATTCTCATATGGCTATACAAAGATTGTCTTATCCGTGATTGTTACCCTATTAGGCGGTGAAGCAAAGTCCAAGTGGTTAGCCTAAAAACTCCACTCTCATGTCCCTTAGGCCCACGAAACGGGTTTGGACATAGAAGGGTGGGGCTCCCACCGTAGGAAACTACACTATTATAGGGGTGGTAGGTCGTAGGCCCTTGGTCCCTAGGGTTTCACCTTTCCCCTAATAGGGCAAGTGTCTTCTGAGGTACTGCCATGTATGGAGAATGCAAGTACTAAGCCGTTGGGAAAGGAGGATTGTGATAGGCACCCTCCTGTGCCCAACACAAAGGTTTCAGGGCAGATCCATACAGGGCACTCCTCTTGCTTGTTAAAATTTCATTTATGATTATGCTTATATTTTGGATATCTAGATATTAATGCTAACAATGATAGGTGCATGTGGAAATGTTGTTAATATGGTGAATGGAAATTTCAAACCAAGATTACTTCATTAAAAAGAACATTCATTTGGAAGGAAGAAACCCTAAACCTAATCAACAAATGAATTCTAGGGCAAAATAGGTAAGGGACATTACAGTGGTATCAAAGCATCTTTCCTGCCATCCTATGTGTGATTGAGCTACTTGCTTGCGTGCTTGAGCTGGTTGCCTACTTGCTTGAGCCGGTTGCTTGTATACTTGAGCTACTTGCCTAGGTGCTTGAGCTACTTGCTTGTGTGCTTGAGTTGGTTGCCTACTTGCTTGAGCTGGTTGCTTGTATACTTGAGCTACTTGCTTGTCTACTTAAGCTACTTGTCTACTTGTTTGAGCTGGTTGCTTGCGTGTTTTAGCTACCTGCTTGTCTACTTGAGCTAGTTGCCTACTTGTTTGAGCTAGTTGCTTGCAAGCTTGAGCAACCTACTTGTCTATTTGAGTTGATTGCTCGTATGCTTGAGCTACTTGCCTTTATGGTTGAGCTACTCGTTGCTTGAGCTACTTGCTTGCTTGGTCAAGCTACTTGTCTACTTGGTTGAGCTACTTCTCTGGTTGGTTGAGCTACTTGGTTGTCTACTTTAATTTCTGATTCATGTGGAGCCCATCATTGTGTTTACTTTATGCTTAAACTATGAAAATGTTAATGTTGTGTTGGCGTAAGAACTAACACCTCTGGAGTGTGAGTTTGTATGTACAGTTATGCACACTACGCAATGAGTGCTCTTCAAATTAGGAGGGGAAGCTCCCTCATTGTGCTGGAATGCATGGAATAGAAAAGTAAACTAAATATCCTATATTTTGTTCTCAGCTGGTAGAGGCACAAGGTTAAGAAAACCTAGAACGTTGCAGCTAAGTATTTTCTGGTTTCGCAGATCATCTAACTACAACTAAGCTAACTTCTTTAAAATCTATCCAGTTTCCTCAAGAAAACAGAGCGTGAGGAAATGGAGCGGGAATGGTTTTTTATACGATAAGCTGGGTACAGATTCGCAACATGAAGGCAAAGTGGGCACAACTATCTGCTCGGATGAATAAGCTTATTATGACACACATCATATGATAGGCTTTAAGTATGAATTCTCAACATGAAGGCAAGGTGGGCACAACTATTTGCTTAATTCGAATAGGCCTATTGATAACAAAACACAAAAGATAGCCAACTAGGACAGCAAATTGCATAGGCGAGACGCATACAATCCACGATCGAACTAGCCACTATATCTAACTATGGCAAGCATTCATCATAATAATTGCATGGAACCCGAGTGGCATAACAATTCATTATCAAAACAAAAGCTTGTGAACAAATCCAAAAAGACAATATTACAGGCAAGGTGGGCACAGCATATATTAATCTCCTATAAAAGTTTGTTTGAACAGATACAATAATAGCAATACTACAGGCAAGGTAGGCGCAGCATGTATGCCATCAAGCAAAAGTTCAAATACAAATGAGCTGAAAGCTCTTATTTATAGACTTCAAGGTGTAGGAAACCCTAAAATCACCTTGAGTCAACTACAATCTTGCAAGACATGCAAGATCTTATTCCTAAACCCTAATTGAATGAAACTATAAAGTTAACTGGTAAACTATCATCAGTTAACTGAAACATCTAACCTAAATGGACAAGGTGCAACATGCACGTCCTTATTGAAAGCAAGTCAACTGGAATGCTATCATCAGTCAACTGAAAGATCTAATCTAAGCTCCAAGTGTACGTAGATGTTTCCAAGAAAGACATGCATGCAATGTGTAACAGCAAGTTAACTCGGAAAGAAGCCTCGAGTTAACTACTTCTTATGACTCATCCTTGTAAACAACTGCATGGTCTAACTGAAAGTCTACTCCAAGTTTATCATCTCCTCTAGGAATTTGTCAATAGTATCATCATCTGGCACTCTGACGCTGTCCATGATGATTAACTGTTTGTCTAACTCTTTCTCTCCATCCCGGATTTCCCCCTGACTATTTCTAACCTCTGTGGTTACCTTTTTGAAACTGATAGTCAGCATTGTAACTCCTCCATTTTGGACACCTTTGGCCCTCCACATAGGTTATCACAAACTAACTCTTCGAACTCAACTTGAACTGCCTCTAACTCGGCGTATGTACCATCCTCATGCCGATAATGACATGGGATCTGAGTGATGTACTCGCTGATGAAACGAAGAGCTGCAACAACCTTTTCCTGAAACATGTTCATCTTAGCAGAAATCTATCATATGTCTCCACCCTGTAAAGATACAACATCTCTCCAAGTGAAGACCTTCTTTTGATCTCCATCTGCTTCAATGGCATCATAGATTCCTGCAAGCTGTGATATCAAAATCAGGTCTTTCGGCTTACGCTCGGCTATGAAAATCTCGAGCTCCTGAATTCTCTAGCGAAGACTATGTGCGTCAACCCTCAACTGATATAGTTCTGTGAGGAGGTGTCGACCAGGAATGATAAAGTCCTCAATCCAGGTATCCAACAGCTACCTGGATACCTCGATTAACCAAGTGTTGAATCCTCTGCTGATCTGCGGCGGTCTCTCGAATTTGTGGGAGTAAAGGTGCTTGCCCCTTGCTGCCATGAAGCAAACTCGAGATGTACATGCGGAGTTGCCTGATTTCAGCCTTGAGAACTGCCTTATCCTCACCATCCTTCATGACGCGTTCCTCTAGATTACTCACGACGACCCTGAACAAATTCATGTCTGTGTCGAGTACTCTTACCCAGATTAGTTTTGACGAAGGTAAAATCACCAACATCAACTTCATCCAAGTACTTGCCTTCTGGAGGAGTAGCAACCTCTATGATGATCTCTGCCTCAGGATTTTTCTCAATGTTAATCTGCTTTCTAGCCCTCTTATTCAACCTATTCTGATAGGGTTCACCGAACTCAGATAAATCAAGATCATATGAAGGCATACGCCTTTCTCTTCCCAATGACTTCTCGAGCCAAGATGAATAAGGAATACTATCCTCTCGAAGTGGAGCCGTTTCTACTGTATCAGCTACTGGCGGATCCATTGGTATGAAGGTCTCATGTATCGAAGACTCAGGCTCCGAATCAATATCTATAGGAGACGACTGTGGTGAAAAAGGTGAACCTGGAGATGACAAACCAGCCTCAGCCTGAATTAAAGAAAAACTGGTTCCGATGAAATAACTGGCTCTAGAAGTACTGTCTCTATAACTGGAAATGCTGGCTCTTGAAGTACTGTCTTTGTAACTGGAAATGCTGGCTCTTTCTCAACCTGTTTCCTTTTGGTGATGCTTTTTCCTTTTGAATTAACCCCCATCTTAACCCCTTCAGGCGGCTTCATGGTAACCTTGACTCGAGGTTTAGCCCTAGAAGTAGAAGAAGGTAAAGAAGAAACCACCACTGCTGGCGACTCTATAACTGGGATCACCCTTCGCTTCCGCTTGCTCTCAAGGAAGTACATGGTGGTTTTGATAACTGACCTAGATAAGTCTTTCACAAAGTATTCACTGGGACATACCAATCAAGTTGGCGAGCCACTTGGTCTTTAATGAATGAATGAAGAAGTATCTCGCCATCATCATCAGACAAGCCTTCCACATCCTCTGACAAGAAATCAGCAATCTGTGGAATAGTAAGCCTACAATAATGACGACGACGCACCTCAAATTCATCCTCACAATTGACCCAAAAGTCCTCAAGCGCTACCGAATGTGAAACATTTCGCTCCAACCTTGTCGCATAATGACCCAACGGATCATAGGTACGCTTCTGAGGAAAACACTCAAGCTGAAGTTTTTCTAACTCGTGTGCCATTAACTTGCAATCAGCAACTATTTTGATACCCAACTCAAATGGAAAGGTGAAAGCTGGCTTATGTCGATTGCGAAGAAAAGTGTGAACCTCATGTGCCTGTCTCATGAACTCCATGAAAAGAACCTTATCCGATGGGTACCTCGGTAGCATCAGAGGCCCTCCTGTATATCCATATACACAAATATATATGAAAGTAGGGAATTGGATAAACCAATCTGCCCAACTCTCCATTGCTGATTGTGCCTCTGCAGAAATCCTCACATGCATCTCATTATCCAAATTTCTGACTGTCCTCATAAGAAAGTGATCATTCACTGTTGTAAAGTCTTGTTCAGCTTTTGAAAACTCCAACTGAGGGTAGTATTCGTGCACTCGCTGAACGCCCAGAACTCCATCGGTCTTTAATAATTTAAAGCTGCCTTGAAATGCAACTAAGTAAACCAGAAAAGTCACCATGTGGAATTCGTGTATCTTCAGGAACTCTGTAATCTGCTGGTGAAGACACTCGCTAATAAACATGGCCCAGTCAAAGGTTTCTTTCTTATCAATAACTCGTGAGATGAGGTAGAACATCCACGTTCGGAAAACGCTTGCGTCTTCGAAACCTGCTAACCGATTGAGGAAAGTTATCAAAATAGCAATCTCTTCCTTGAAATCACCACGTGCAATCTTCCTTGGCATGTTGGTTTTCTGAATTTTCAACCACCGTTGAGCTACTTTCTTCTGTGATCTATCCTTGTCCTCCTCCCATATTCTGTCACAATCTGAAATGGATACAACGAAATGATCTGAACGTGGAGGAATAGAAAAGCATTTTTCTACATCCCTCGACTTAAGGCTACAAATAATCCTTCCATCTGTCGACCTGATTTATCTAGTAGACGAGTCATAATGCTTGACACAAGCAAGTACGAACTCGAGATCAAAGACTGAGATAGGAATGGATGCCGCTGCAAGTATCCCTGAACGTTCAAGATTTATGATTGTAGTACTGTTGATACCCTCCAATGAGTTCAGATTGATGATGGGAAAAACATGACTTAAGTCGGTATCGGTAGTTTTCATAAAGTTATGAAGAAAGACCTGTTTGGCCTTATAGTCTATGGGATTATACTGCATTATGAAAAACTAGACTTTTGACTGTAAAGTCAGGTATGTTTGGACAACTTCGGAAAAACTAAAAAAGCTCGAGGATAGGCTAAAAATAGCAAGGGGAAGTGAATTTTTTCAAACAAATTCTAAGATATGGGTTTTGTGCAGAATCAAATTCTAATGCAATCTAGAATGTCAGAATTGCGAAAAAATGGGATTTAGGCTTGCATGCAAAAGGTTTTCGATTGAGATTTGAACTGGCAATTACGGGTACTAGGGGCAATTTTTCCTACGAAAATTTGGAACATGGGTTCTGTGTAGAAATGAATCCTGAAACAACCTAGATCAACAGATTTGCGAAAAAACGTGATTTAGGCCCACATGCAAAGAGAATTCTGGAAAAAAGCACAGTGCTCTAGAAAAGAGGCAGCGGGGCAATTTTCACAAAATAATCTAAGACATGGGTATTGTTGTTGATGCTAACATACTTGAACCTAGATGATGCTTTTCTGAAAAATCTACCGTTTTCTTTGACATGCGAAGAAAATCTAAGACAAGAATAGAGGAAAATAAGACAAAAGAATAGAAGTTTTATTTGTTTGTTTTCTCTCTTCTTCTGTAAAAATTCGCCTATGCTTGAAGTAGAACTGATAAAACCTGCATGCAAAATAGAAACCAAGTCTGAAATAATCTTCTCTTGAACAATCTGAATCTGTAGCTACGAAGAACACTGAAATCTGACACCTGTAGCACCTGCAGATCAATTCTATGCTCAAGAAAAGATGTTTCTTGTCAACTCTAATGAAGAATAATGGACGCCATTAGCAAAATATATAGAAAAATATCTTCTAAGGCGTGTGAAATGCATGCTAAGCATTGGAAATGGCGCTTGAAGTACAATTGGTGCTTCAAAACTCACGCATGGCCTATATTTGGCTTCAAACTCAATTAATTGGATGTACCATAAACCCTAATTAGGGCCCCGCTTTGAAAAATTCAGTTAACTGATACATGCAAAATAATTTTAGCCAGTTATGACCAAAAATAGGTTTACCAGAAGTCGACTTGAAAAGAGTTCAACTGAAGATCTAAATTTAGTAAACTGAAAACTCTTCTCATGCACACTTCTATTTTTGAATTTAAAAGTCAACCTTTGACCTTTAGGCGTCCTTCCATACTTAGACATTTTTCTAAAAATTTGAATCTAGAAATCTCAAATGAAGCTCGCGTTCGATCACTGATTCTAATTAACTGTCACGTCAGATCAACTGGCTAACAGTTCCATCGAAGAGCAAGACCAAATCTGACAAGAAGATTCCTTGAGGTGATAATCCAAAATTCATAAATCTGAGGCTTCAAAAAGATGGGCACCCCTGGCCTCCAGGGGCGCTTTTGACCTCAGTGTAAGAATATTTTCAGGCATTTTCATTATTTTCACTGATAACTTGATCATATTTCACTTGACATTTCCCGACACTTGGCAAAATTTCATAACATGTTGACTGGCTCACTGCGGAGTAGGCTGAATTCTGAGCAAAGGCTCCTGGAGAGCACTTCGTATAAAAACATCATCTAACCTTCCTAAATCATGGGCGCCCCTGGCCTCCAGGGGCGCTTTTCCCAACCAATGTCAGCCATTACTGTAATTGGCAAAAACTACTAAACTTTCGGCTGCAGACTGCCAAGACATCTTTTGACCCGGCTGAGACAAGCAATGGAAAGCTTGAGCTAACACGAACGAGACAAGTATCTGAAATCATCAAACAGATTCCATTAAAGGCTTCAAAACCTTGGGCACCCCTGGAGGCCGGGGCCTCCAGGGGCGCTTTTGTCCTTTCTGAATAGTTTTTGATCAAGTCTGAAACCTCAAATTTGACCACTGATGATGGTAACACGGCAACTTAGATTCACCTGCTGACAGGTGTGTCGCGGAGCTGGACCAAAAATGGAAACAAACTTCCTGGGTGTCACTTGATCAAAAGACTTCGTCTGAAGCCTCAAAAAGATGGGCGCTGCTTTTGACCTCAGTGGTAATCATTTTTGCATTTTCCTCGTTCTGCATTGAATCTTCGGTTTCAGGCGATTTACTCCCCCGTTGGACTTGTTGGCTGGCTCATTGCGAAGCTATCAAGAATCTGGACAAGTCATCTTGGTAGAGACAAGTCACAAAAAGTTGAATAAAGCTTCCAGAATGATGGGCGCCCCTAGCTTAAAGTGGCGCTTTTTCAATCTAGACTTAGTCAATTTTACAGTATTTTACCTCATTGAAAATCTCCTCCGAGACAAAGTAACTTTTTTTTACGAAACTTGCCATAGAAACATCACCGAAGCATTTTGAGCTTAGTTGTCGAGGCCTGGCACCTGGCCATCTGCCAATGATGAATTTAGAAAACCTAACTTCTCACTTGAAAAAACGAAAACTACCCACCAAGCTTAAACTGAGTCTTAACTGAAATTGACTTCACCATTGTGATTGTGAAGCAAAATAAACCAATCAAAACTAATTTCAGTCAATTCTGACAAGTTTCAATTTTAGGGTTTTGACCTAAAAATAGGGTTCTGAAACCCTAATTTTCAATTTTTTAAAATTTTGCCAGTATCTCTGTGGCATGACATTGACTCAAAGCCCATACTTGAATTGCCCAAAAACTACGTTTTGACATCATTTTCACAAGGCTTAGGCTTTAGACCATTTTATGCAAAATGCCTTAATGAAGCAAAATTTTTGGTTTGGGTACAACATGTTGTCTATCAAAATGCTTATGGGGATGGGAGGCACTAACAAATTAACTTATCTAAAACTGAATTATAATTAGTATTCAAATGCAATAATAAAGAGTTGTGATTATTGAAGTAAAAAGGTGTGGCTCCATCAAATTTGTGATACAAAAGAGAGCATTTCAACGAAAAAATCCAATTAAGAATAGAACTTTAGTTAACCTTGCAAGAGACTTAAATTAGGCTCTCAAGAATAGAGAGGAGGTGTGAAAGGACGTGACTCCTAAAGCAAAAAGATGTTTGGAATTATAGTTGCTTGTGGACAAGCAATCTTAGGCGAGGAGGACTGTCATGTCTCCGAAATTGTAACACTGAAATATGAAGTATTGAAATGCAATTTACTAAATACCAAAAATATAAATATAAATAATTGTAATTTAAATATTATTATAATTATAATTATCGCAGATGATATTATAATTATCAATATAAATTATTAACAATATATAATAAATATTAAACAATTTTATTATTTAATAAATATTAAACAATTTAATTATTTAATAAATATTAAACAATTTAATTATTAACATAATTATAAACATCATAATATAATATATAATAAACATACAATAAATTTAATTTATATTAATATAAAATATATATATATAATTAATATACTAAAATAAGAAAACGTAATATATTGATCATAAACAGCAACACTTATAGAAGGCAGACTTTACACTAATACAAGCAGCAATTGCTCCAAACTAAATGCAGCGATTGAAAAGCAGCAAGCAAAAATAACATTATAGGCAAAGATCCCTTAATAAAAGGACATGAGTTTAGAAAGCAGCGATTAAGGTGTTGAGGGTAGGGATCCATCTTAAAAAGCCATAATTAACAATAAAATAAAAAGGGTTTTAAGTCAGCGCTGGCTTTGAAGGGAGGTGTCATAAAGAGGTGACTTTTCCCTTCAACATTTGAAGATATATAAGAAGAGTAAAATCATTTGAAGAGGGCATCAAGGAAACAAAAAGATGTTTGGAATTATAATTGTTTGAGGACAAGCAATCTTAGACGAAGAGGACTGTCATGTCCCCGAAATTATAACACTAAAATATGAAGTATTGAAATGCAATTTACTAAATACCAAAAATATAAATAGAAATAATTATAATTTAAATATTATTATAGTTATAATTATCACGAATAATATTATAATTATCAATATAAATTATTAACAATATACAATAAATATTAAACAATTTAATTATTTAACATAATTATAAACATCATAATATAATATATAATAAACATACAATAAATTCAATTTATATTAATATAAAATATATATATATATATAATTAATATATTAAAATAAAAAAACGTAATATATTGGTCATAAACAGCAACACTTATATAAGGCAGACTTTACACTAATACAAGCAGCAATTACTCCAGACTAAATGCAGCGATTGAAAAGCAGCAAGCAAAATAACATTATAGGCAAAGATCCCTTAATTAAAGGACATGAGTTTAGAAAGCAACGATTAAGGTGTTAAGGGTAGCGATCCATCTTGAAAAACCCATAATTAACAATAAAATAAAAAGGGTTTAAAGTCAGAGCTGGCTTTGAAGGGAGGTGTCATAAAGAGGTGACTTTTCCCCTCAACATTTGAAGATATATAAGAGGAGTAAAATCATTCGAAGAGGGCATCAAGGAATCAATTAGAAATCTGCATAAAGCAGTAGATTGGAAATGAAATAGAGTATGACAGATTTATTTGATTAAGTGTTATTGTTAAGAATATATTTGGGAAGTAAGTTTAATATAATATATATATACATATATATAATATAGATAGACAGATATAGATAAAAAAAAAAATTATTAGAAGATTGAAATTAATTACAAATAATTATAAAATTAAAATAATTATAATAATATATATTCATGATTGTGCAATAATGATGCTTGCAGCAATTATTGAGCCTTATGAGTAATTACGATCTTAATATAAAAATGAATAAATTAATATTTATTTATATATGTTTTTATCCTATGATCAATTAATTGAAGGAAGGCGATTAAGGAATAAAGAGACATGGGAAGTCACAGCAGATTAAGTGATGTATTCACTTAGCAATAATATTTAGCATATTTTGAATATAAGAAACGGATGTTGCTAATTTGATCGTTAGTGTTGCTAGACTCATTGACTCATTGCATAAAATATTGGGGGAATACACATATGATAATAATTTAAGGAATTCACTCATATGACTTCTCTTCTGCATTATTAATTCACCTCTCTGTCCAAGAACAGAATTATAGAAACAAATTGAGAGATACGTCATCCCAAGAGGATGACGTCTGATAGAACATAGAACAAAAACGTGTCTTCAAGCAGTCTACATACATTCATGATATTTTTGAGCTAGGCCATTTAGATAATTCAAGCTGCATTTGAAAAGAAATCATTGCTTGCTCTTCGATATTGGTTTCCTCTTATTGTTAGAAATTCATCTTAATATCTGTGTAATATGATAGAGACAATAGTATAAGAAAATATACAACAAAACTGCAAAAGGATAAATGATTATAATTCCTTTATGTTTATGAAATGCATTTCAAATTTAAGTCATAAATGTAACAAAGGAATATACCTATGTATGCATATTGCTGAATTTCCTTAAAAGCATCTCGTTGAATAAACAAACTATCTTTTACTAAGCATCTTAAGTAGAAAGATAAATTGCATTCTCATATGGCTGTACAAATATTGTCTTCTTCGTGATTGTTACCCTATTAGACGGTGAAGCAAAGTCCAAGTGGTTAGCCTAAAAACTCCACTCTCATGTCCCTTAGGCCCAAGAAACAGGTTTGGACATAGAAGGGTGGGGGTCCCACCGTAGGAAACTACAGTATTATAGGGGTGGTAGGTTGTAGGCCCTTGGTCCCTAGGGTCTAACCTTTCCCCTAATAGGGCAAGTGTCTTCCAAGGTACTGCCATGTATGGAGAATGCAGGTACTAAGCCGTTGGGAAAGGAGGATTGTTATAGAAACAAATTGAGAAATACGTCATCCCAAGAGG